>JAHKKF010502663.1:0-12588 GCA_019740295.1 Labeo calbasu
TGTTGTGTTGCTGGATGTAATAATGAACATAGTGGTCGTCATTTACTCCCGACATCTGAGCCGCTGAAGATGCAGTGGATTATGTTTGTTTGTGAAGGAAATGCGCCTCCCGATCTACATAAATGCATCTATGTTCGCGCGAATCATCCAGCTTCACCTACAGCAGAAGTGAGTATAAGGTTTTTTTTTATGAACCTCTGCAATCACCTTTACTAATAACATGCTAGTTAGCAAGTTTTGTGGCTAAACACGCTAAATGCGGCTAAAGTAAACAATCTCTCAGAGCAGCAGAGAGAAGAGAGGGGTGAGCAGAGCTCATTTCCATTTAAAGGAACAACCCCTTAGAATGAGATGATTTATGCAGAGCTGATTTTGACAAGGTAAAAAGGGTGTTGTTTTACACAACCATTGAGAATTTTTAACCAAAATATATTATAGACTTTTCATTAAGACCCTAAAGAATCATATCAACTTGTGTAAAATGGGCATCCGATGACCCCTTTAACAGATATCTTGCAGACGTATGTGTGCTATCTGGGTAAGAAACTAATGGCTTTCCTCACTTTGGCTAATGTTAATGTTCATGTGTCCATCATCAGGGCAACACAGAACAATCATAGTGTGAGTTGGCAGAGTTGCAAGGAGAAAGCCGCTGCTCTCCAAAGAAAACACTGCTGCCGTTTGCAGTTTTGTCTGCAGTTTTCTAAAGATCATGTGGGCAACCAGGCTATTAGAGAAATGTTTAACGGATGGATGAGACCAAAATAGAACTTTTGGGTTTAAATGAGAAGGGTTATGTTTGGACATATGAACCTTAACCCATCTGTGAAACATGGTGGTGGTAATATCATGGTTTGGGCCCATTTTGCTGCATCTGAGCCAGAACCACTTGCCATCATTGATGGAACAATGAATTCTGAATTTCAGGACATCTGTCCAAGAACTGAATCCCAAGAGAAAATGTGTCACACAGCAGGACTGGTCAGCAGTTACAAGAAATGCATAGCTGTAGTACTTGCTACAAAAGCGGGTCACACCAGATACTGAAAGCAAAGATTCACATACTTTTGCCACTAACAGATATATAACACTGGATATTTTTTCTCAATAAATAAATGACAAAGTATATGACCCAGACATGTTTTATGTGAGATTCATCCAATTATAAAAAGCAAATAAGCAATTTTTTTCTTTCCTACCTAGAGATGAGATTGACAGCTCCAGGCGCTGTACGAGGTGGGAAGAACTCCAGGGAGAACCAGTGGTCCCCAGACTCAATCCGCCGCTTCATCTTGTCCCGCAGCCGGTCAGAGCGGTCGGCGTCCAGCACCGGGGTCGAGCACCTGGAGCTCTCTTTGGAGCTCTCTCCGCTGTTACTGACCCCGCTGGAGTCGCTCTTAGAGGACTGCCAACCTATGTCAGCTCTTTGGTTTACCATGTTTCCTGTGCCCAGGGTTGAAAATTACCCCACAAAACATTAGATGTCATAAAAACAACCTCATTGACCTCACAATGTTCTAAATGACTTTCAGCAGTCTGACCATCTAATATGTGTTAAAAAGTGTAGCGGTAATGACTTAGACCATTTGTCACAGTAGAAATGTCAGTCCCACTGAATTGTGGGATACATTATCCAGAACAGCATGTTCTCCTACTGTGCACATGATATTTGAATATATAAACTTTATGTAACATTTCAGTAACAAATAGGACTGATAGCATGTAAAATAGCATTTGACACTTAATTGTTACAATGTTCCATTTAAGTTTTTAATTTAAAGTTTGCTACTTGAATATTTATTACTGACAGCTAAATGATAATGACACGTTATGACTTATACACGTGTTATCCCAAAACATAGCAGCTAGCTGTTTAGTAATTGCTACTGATCTCATAGAAGTAAATGGTTAGTAGAACATGCAAATGTTGTTAAGCGTCTTGGAGTACATTAAAAAGCGCTTTAAGAATAATAGTATTATTCTTATTATCTTGATCCTATTTGCTTAATGCATTAAATCTTTGAGTCTATAACGTGTCTCCTTTGACATATAAAGAAGACACGTTCATTTAAAAGAATATTGCTTTTAAAGACACTACTTTTAAAAAGACAATCAATGATTTATATGACATGATGACTTGATTTGTGCATCTTTTAAATATTGTCCATAGCTCGAATGGGTCTAGCTCGACATGCGGCTCCGCGTGATTGCACCGGTCCCTTTAATTAGCCTAACCGGAACCGAAACAAGTCATGCCAACCCTGTAATAATATAAAAACGCCTCTCCTCAATTACCTTCAACCTTTTCCCAATCCTCCAGGAGTTATGAGGGAAAGTGCAGTCCCAGGGAGGCGCTGTACCCGAGCTCTTACTAAACAGCGTGTGCGGATAGCATGGACGACAAAGAGGCTGGGGTATAATCGGTCACGCCTCCCTTGTGTAGGACACGCCCACTCTCGATCAAAGGACCTTCCCATTGGATGCAGGGTCTGTCATCGCGTGTGATGTAAACACACCACATGTACTCATTAATAATTAAATAGGCCGCAAGTGCAGATAAATGCACGTCCATACAGAAAAAAAGAAAAAAAGAAAAAAGGAAAGAAAAGAAAAGAAAAGAAAAGAAAAGAAAAGAAAAGAAAAGAAAAGAAAAGAAAAGAAAATCTATTTATCCAAACTGTTATCTGTCATTTGAAGCCTTTAGTTTAATCTCACATGATTTGTAATACACATATCAGACTTTCAGCACCCCCAACACACATACACGCTCCCATCCCCCACAATGGCCCATTGTAAACACGTAATGATTTATAAAACAAAAATTATAAGACATACCTAAATTATGACACAAAACGTTGAAATTATTAGAAAGCAACTCATAACAATGAAATAAAAAGTCAGTTATGACATTAAAAAATGTCGAACTATTGACAAAATCGTGAAATAATAAGAAAAAGTCATAATCACGAGGGAAAAAATGAGATGGGTTAGCATACCAGCTAATTATGACTCTCTTATTTTTTACTTTTTATGTCATAATTTTGACCGTGTATTGTGAAATATTTTTACCATTTAAAATAACTGTTTTCTATTTAATATATTTTAAAATGTAATTTATTCCTGTGATCAAAGCTGAATTTTCAGCATCATTACTCCAGGTTCTGTGTCAAATGATCCTTCAGAAATCATTCTAATTTGCTGATTTGCTGCTCAAGAAACATTTTATTATTATTATTATTATTATTATTATTATTATAAATATTTATAACAGTTGAGTAAATTTATAAAGACAGATAAAAAAAAATCAGCATTTATCTTAAATAAAAAGCTTGTATAACATTATACACTATACCATTATTATTATTTTTTTTTTTACTTTTTTTTTAACAAATTATAGAAATATACTTTTATTTAGCAAGGATGCTTTAAATTGATCAAAAGTGATGATTAAGACATTTATAATGTTACTAAAGATTTCTATTTCAGATAAATGCTGTTCTTCTGAACTTTCTATTCATCAAAGAAACCTGAAATAAGTCACTCAGCTTATTATGTTTTCAACATAATAATAATAATAATAATAAATGTTTTTGAGCAGTAAATCAGAATAGTAGAATGATTTTAGCAGAATCATGTGACTGGAGTAATGATGCTGAAAATTAATCTTTGAAATCAAAGGAATAAATTACATTTTAAAATATATTTAAATAGAAAGCAGTTATATTAAATAATAATAAAAAAAAGTCGAAATTATGACAAAATGTCAAAATAATGAGATAAAGTCATAAACACATACCAACTAATTATGACTTAGTGTCTCATATATTTTTCTTTTTTTATATTATAATTTGTCATAATTTTGTTAATTTATATTACATACATAATTATTTATTTAGTACCTCATAATTTAGGCATTTTATGTTTTGAATAATTTACTAAAGCTTGATTTTTTTTTCCGTATGTGGCTGAAATTACTTTATCGCTGATATATATCATAGATCAGTGATTTATATATTACAAATAGGTGGATTGCGTAAATACTGGTCCATTCACCGTTTGCGTTAAAACGGCGTAGCAGGGTCGCGCTTGAATTCACTGTGTCTGCGTTAAACCTACGCATTTGGTGCCTCTTGAATACCTCAGCTGTGTGTGATGGTCATGTGATCAGGCGCTGTAGCGGTGTGTTTCTGAAGATGGCGTGCTGTGGAGGCTGTTTGTGTTGTCAATGTTGCTGCAATGAAGGCGAAACAAGAACACCAGAGGAGCTGGTATAAAATATTTTTTTGTGTGTTATCTGTTTCCTAACGCAAAACGCCTTGTTGAATGAAATATGAGTTCATTCTGATGCTGTAAACTATGCTTCAGCTGTTGTTCTCCACCCAATTTTACTGTAAACAGCCTGATGTGAATCAGTTGTACATTAACAATGAGTCGACCAATCAAACCAAGTTTGCTGAGAGCAGTAAAAATTTAACAAGCTACTAAATAAGCATAAACATGTTTGAAAATGAAACTGTTTCTGAATCTAGTGTGTTCAATGTCTAAACGACATTGTTGGTCATTTTTGGCCAGTGCTGCAGTTTTGGACAATATGTCATTAGGGTGTCATGTAATTTGAGCGTTATATCATTAGTTCACCAAATTATTGTCTAGAGCTCATCAGGTGATGAGACACACCCTGTATTCCTTGATGATGTTATGATGATCAACCTGATCTTATACTGTTAGTGTGTTCTTTATTGTTGTAAAGTAAAACTAATAGCTTTTTAAAATCAGTCATTATTCTAGGTATAATAAAGTGAAATGTCAGAAATGTGCTCAAAAACAGTGACTCCATTGTTGAGTCATCACACAGGCCATCTGTTCATTTTGAGGACTGAAATCCCAGCCTGGGAAACCTTAGGAACCACCAAAAGGAGACTATCAGACTGGGGTTTTGCTTTCTAAACTTCTCATTTTCTGAACATGTTAACTTGATTTTACTGCTGGCTTTTGCTTGTTAGACAATACTGGGTGAAACCAGAGAAGATGAGGATGAAATATTGCCAAGAAAAGACTATGAGGTTAGTGAATGATGGACACAACAGATTGTATGTCTAATAAAAGCATCACAAAGTCTTGAAACATGATCATTTGTCTCTAACCGATATGTTTAGGAAATAGAAATGCTGCATGTCTTTATGCATATTTTACATTTCAGAGTTTGGATTATGACCGATGTATTAATGAGCCATTCCTGGAGGTTTTGGAGGGGTTGGATAATAAGGTAAAATGTGTGATGTGATGTGATGTCTTCATTTATTACAATCATGTGACCTCAGGTCCCAGTTTACCAAGTGTATCATCTTAATTCTCTCACAGAAAGCTGGAAAGTATGAAGCGATAAAGTGGATTTTGGTTTTTGCAATTGGAGTATCAACAGGACTGGTAAGTTTATGTGTGGTCTATGCATGTCAGATCATTTTGATAAAGGGCCATGGCACCAATACAATGGTGCATGATGTTTTTATACCCTGCTGGAGAATGCGATTTCTAGCAAATTATAGATCTTACTACTTGATTTGCCTGAAATCAAATGTCTTTGGGATATAATAAAAGAACAATATAAGAAAACAAAAACAAATGTCTTTGTTTTCACATGCGAGATTACAATAAAGGTTACAATAAGTGGATCCGTTTGATTTATACTCTCTGAAGGCATTTCTGATGGAAAAAATTAGTGTCTATAATATTAGCATTATGTAGTGTTTACATTTAGTACATACAAATGCCTACAAATAACTTTATTTTTAAGGACGTTCAAAATGCAAACATATTTCATGGCTCAAAAAAATCTATCAAATAAATAAACGATTATATTAAGTTACATAGATATTGTTATAAATAAAAAAAAATAAGCCTTTTTAGGAAAATTTAATTTTTGATTTTGGAGAAAAAATACTGGTCATTTGTTTGAGTTTCACCTCCCTACAATTTCTGTGGTCCAATAAAAATGGTGATTTCTGATTTTTCTTTTCAGACTGGCCTGTTTGTTGATTTCTTCGTGCGGCTCTTTACTCAGCTAAAGTTCAAGCTGGTTGGACAATGTATCCTTTCTGCTCAGTGCTGCTTTGTGTTTTGGGTATGTATAATTTTGCACTATTTGCCGAGTGGAGTCCTTGACGTGTGGTGCAGCCGTGGAAGAATGCAGTGAGAATGGCTGTCTTGCTCTCTCATTATTAGAGCTGCTGGCTCTCAATATGGTGTTCATATTCGTCTCCAGCGTTCTAGTGCTCATTGAGGTAAGAACTTGAATCTTAGTCTAATATGTTAAAGAGTAAAGTCATTACACACAACACCAGAGGGTAGCGCGTATATAAACGTCATTAGAAAAATGCTCATTGATTTAATTGATTTATTGAATATCTTTACAAGGCAAGACATTTATTACTATTATCTTGGACGTGTGTTCAAAAGTTTGGAGTAAATAGCATTTTTTTTTTTTTTTTTTTTATTATGTTATGCTCACCAGTGCTGCATATATTCAATAATAATACAGCAATAATTATGATAAATGTTTCTCGAGCAACAACTTGATATAAGAATGATTTCTGAAGGACCATGTGACACTGAAGACTGTTGACTGTAGCTTTGATCACAGCAATAAAGTACATTTATATTTATATATATATATATATATATATATATAAAAAGAAAGTTATTTTAAATTGTAAGTTTTACAACATTAATTTTTACTACAGTTTTGATCAAATGAATGCAGCATTGGTGAACATAAAAGACTTAAACATCTTAATGATTTCACACTTTTAATATTTTAAAATATATATACATATGTTAATGTATAAAGTATTTTAATATATTTTTAAAGTATTTTAATTGACTGTTAAATCAAAACCACATGCTATACTTAGACAAAAGTGAATTTAATAATTGCACAGTGTTTCAGTGTGTGGGTACTCTATAATAAATCTGTTTCTTTGTGTAATAGCCTGTTGCAGCTGGGTCTGGTATCCCAGAAATCAAAAGTTACCTGAATGGAGTAAAGATTCCTGGCATTGTGCGGCTGCGAACCTACATATGCAAGGTCACAGGAGTCCTGTTCGCTGTTGCTGGAGGTAATGATGAGAAAAGCAGTCTGTATCAGCAGACGAAGTTAGAATAAAATCTGGCTCTGTGCTGTATTAGACTATTAATGTTGGTTGCCACTTTTTAAATCAAATTTTTTTAAAGAAAAATGTGTGTGAACTGCCCTCATTTTGATAACATGTCAATAAGGTGCTTGGTGTTGATCAGGGCCATGCAGCTAGATGACACTGATGTGTTTTTTAGGAGCTGTTACAGTATATGCTGATTCAGTGGTTTCGTTTCAGGATTGTTTGTAGGTAAAGAGGGTCCAATGATTCACAGTGGAGCGATAGTAGGAGCAGGGCTTCCTCAGGTACTCCTCCATATGCTGATGTGTTCAACATGAATCAACTGATTTGACTAATCTTTAACCGTTCTACTCTGTAATATTGTTTAAGGTCAGACTTAACAAGTAGTTTAGATGGTTAATGATTGTTTTCTAAATGCTATGGGGTGATTCATTTATGCATCATCTTTCTTGTCACAGTCATACTTAAGGTGTAATGAAAGCATGCTTGTCTGGTTAGTTTCAGAGCATCACCTTCAAGAAGATCCGCTTTCACTTTCCCTATTTCCGCAGTGACAGGTGCGCATTACATCACAACCACCACTAAATCATTCATCACATTGCACAAAATGAATGTAAAACATTAAGTGGCATCCAAGCCCAATTTACTACTGTATTGTGATCTATTTCCTCATGCACAAAAAAAAAAAATGCATGATCCAGTAGCACATGTAGCTTAGACGACATCAGGTCAAGATATCGCGTTTTAATTATATATTATGAAGACAAACATTTTTCTTTAGAGAGGTGTTGTATATTATTCTATTTATTATAATTATTAAATGTATTAAAACATCTGCAGTAATACCAGGAATGTGTATTAATCAAGTAAATATGGTCAGTTTTGATTTGTCAGTGGTATTTGTGTTCAGGGACAAGAGGGATTTCGTGTCGGCGGGTGCGGCGGCTGGAGTTGCGGCTGCCTTCGGGGCACCCATAGGGGGCACACTCTTCAGTCTGGAGGAGGGCTCATCCTTCTGGAACCAGGCCCTCACTTGGAAAGTGGTATGTGGATGTATTGTAGGGTTTAGGTCATGTATTTTTGGTACGTGCTGAAAAAGTTCAGTTTATAATTTTCTTTCTGTCTCTATGTCTTAAAGTTGTTCTGCTCCATGTCTGCCACTTTTACACTCAACTTCTTTCGTTCTGGGATCAACTTCAATAAATGGGGATCGTTCCAACTGCCTGGCCTGCTCAACTTTGGAGAGTTTAAGGTAAAAAAGCTACAGGAAAAACATTAAAGCCCTTTTGTTATATGCATTTACATTGGAAGTGATGTGACCAATCCAAATCCTGTCATGTGTTCTTCTAAATTTAAATATTTAAATGCCATATTTATTATTACTTTTTGCTGTGAATGATTCATTATCAATTCATTAAATAAAAAATAAAAATCTTAAGCATGCAAATTGCATGAAATTCTTGTTGAAGCAAAACTGTTTATTTTTATTTTCATCTCGTAACCATTTTAAAATAAGTAGTTAAAGCAAGAATTTAAAGTTAATTAATGTAATGCATGTTACAGCAATGATAACAATTAATGAAAGCTATTGGGAAAATTGAAAATGGCCTTGAGGATGCACTTCACCTTAAGCTTCCTCATTTGATCACTTGCGAATAGATTTTGTATTGACTTACAAGTAATCATTGATCTATTGGAAAAGCAAATCAGTTGGATGTGTGCTGTTAACTTATTTTTTTTTCTTTGCTGTCTGCAGTGTGTAGACGGAGATAAGACGTGTCATTTGTGGACGGCAGTAGATTTGGCGTTTTTTGTGTTAATGGGGGTGGCAGGAGGTTTGCTCGGCGCTCTGTTCAACTGCATCAACAAACGTCTCGCAAAATACCGCATGAGAAACGTTCACCCCAAAGCAAGATTCATCAGGTACCCGAGAGAGATCTCAATCATATGGCTTTAATATTGAATAAAACTACTCATAACAGCTGGAGAATTTAACTGGTGCGTAAGAGGAAATTAGCTGTCTGACATATTCATGACACTATATTGGTTTGATTGCCAGGGTGCTGGAGAGTCTGCTGGTGTGTATGGTAACCACATTAGTGATCTTTGTGGCTTCAGTGGCTCTGGGGGAGTGTCGAGATTTAGTCTCCACCAATAACAACACACAGGTCAGTCTTAGACCAGCTTTCTTACTCTCTTTAAACTTCATTCCTTCGTTCTCTCTTTTAATGCTGATCTACTTTTCTCAGTTTGTCTCTTTTGCTGGGCTTTTTAAAGGAGAAGTCCACTTCCAGATCAACAATTTACAGATAATCTACTCACCCCCTTGTCATCCAAGATGTTCATGTCTTTCTTTCTGCAGTCGTAAAGAAATTATGCTTTTTGAGGAAAACATTTTAGGATTTTTCTCCATATAATGGACTGATATGGTTTGGAGTTTGAACTTCCAAAATGCAGTTTAAATGCGGCTTCAAACGATCACAAATGCAGTTGTAAACGATCCCAGCCGAGGAAGAAGGGTCTTATCTAGTGAAACGATCTGTAATTTTCATTAAAAAATTGCAATTTAAATACTTTTTAACCTCAAACGCTCGTCTTGTCTCGCTCTGCCTGAGCTCTGTGTATTCTGGCTCAAGACAGGTAGGGTACGTCGAAAAACATCCTACATCGCTGCATCAAAAAGTATGTAAATTGTATTATTTTTTTATGAAAATAAATAATTGTTTCGCTAGATAAGACCCTTTTTCCTCGGCTGGGATCGTTTACAACTCCATTTGTGATCGTTTAAAGCTGCATTTAAACTGCATTTTGGAAGTTCAAACTCTAAACCATATCAGTCCATTATATGGAGAAAAATCCTGAAATGTTTTCCTCAAAAAACATAATTTCTTCACGACTGAAGAAAGAAAGACATGAACATCTTGGATGACAAGGAGGTGGGTACATTATCTGTATATTGTTGTTCTGGAAGTAACTTACTCCTTCAATATCATGATGTGCTGATAGTCAGGAGTTTGACTATGTGAGACTACAGATACATTTCTGGTCCACTTTGTAGCTCAGTATGGCCAAGAATGCTTAGATTTGACTGACATATCCAATGTCCAATCGCAGTTACTTTATGCGTCATTTTCAGGTGGGTAAAACTTGTCATAAATAATCAGACAGCAGTGATACTGATTTAAGTTTCTCAAACCTTAAGTACATAAAGTACAGATGAGGACATCACTGTAAGTAATTATAACTTGCTGAGCTGAAATAACAGCAGCAAGACATTAAACTGCTGGTATATAGCATGTATATGTCTATAGATTTCTACATATCCATATAGTCTGCTATATAGGTATGTAAGATATACAGCCTGGTTCAAATGGCAGCTTATTCTCATAAAAATAGAGCTTCCCATTTCAAGAAAGATGTGCTTTTTGTATGCATTATGCATCAGACAGTCTGTAAGTGCAGTAATGTTTTGTTTTGTTTTGTTTTGTTTTATAGGGGTCTATAAATGAGGAAGTGAACTCAACCATACGACGCTTCTTCTGCTACAACAACACATATAATGACATGGCAACCCTGTTCTTCAACCCTCAAGAAGTGGCAATTCACCAGCTCTTCCACCAGAATGGTAAGAAAGTTACTTGCAGCATAAGCTGCATATTTTTGTTAATTCACACATCACAACATATTCTGCTTTTGTTGATTGTAGTGGCCATTTTTCTCAAGCAACATAGGTTCTTCATAGGCATTACAGAATGCTTAGGTTTAAGCTTACCAATAAAAGCTTTACCCAAAAATTTAAATTCTGTCATTTGCACTCAACCTGTATTAAGGACTATTGATTGTTTCAAAAATCATAATCATGTTATTTATTTATTTATTGTGGTCAGTATTGAGATCAGTTAATCAATGACTTTGGAAACAATGCAATTATTATATTGTTTAACAGTGGCTTTTCATTCAACTTTAAATACAACTGAAAAAAAAAAGAAAAGAAAAAGATTGTTTATAAAAACAAATTGCAATCAAATTTATAGAAACCCCTTGACCTAAAAGACATTCTACTGCTGTGAACAAAATATTATGAAAATAGTTTAACCAAGGCATCAGTAAACTATTACTGAAGGTTTATTAATACAGATTTGAGTAATTTCTGAGGATGTAAAGTTAATGAAATACGAAAAAAAATCAACTTGGCTCTAAGCATTCATGTAGAAAATTATTCACCCCCAGAAGTAAATTTTATAGAGAATCTTTTATTTCTTTATAATCTCTAATAGACTTTGCCTCTCAGTGCTTACAAGCTTCTGGGACCTCTCTACTGGAATCTTGGCACATACCTAATGTGCAAAACTTCCAGATCACTCATAAGCTTTGGGTTTCATCTAGCCATTGCTTGTTTTCAAAACAATTTTGTACCCTACCATACAAATAAATGACTCAATAAAAGCACAGTGTTTGAATAGGGTTTGAATAATTATGACCCAGCTGTATCACAAAACAAACCTACAGAACAACTCAAAAATATCACATTATATGTCACTTTTACCACTAAACCGTTATAGATGTAGGTTTTAAAAAAGCTCTTGGTTGAATAATGTTTTTTGCAAGTTTAACTATATATACATTTATATAAATGAGATAAAAATAAGTAGGATCTACTTTAGTGCACATCCACAACTTACTGAAAATGATTAAATGTTTATGGAGGGCAGAAAACACAATGCTTTTACAGGAAAAGGGTGCCCTGCATTTATAACACGACAAACCAAAAACTTCAGTGCAAAATGATCACTTTATCTTGTTTTCATGAACAAGGAACCCAAAATCGTAATTGAAAATAAGGTTGGATTAAACAGGACTCCTTAACCTGTTTGATGTTCTCAGTAGTAGTCGAGTTGAAGTTTCTGAGAAGTGTGTATCACAATACCTTTACATTTTCTAACCTTACTGTCTCTTTCTCCCCCTTTTGTGTGGTTTTGTTGACAGCTACCTTCAGTCCCGTCACCCTCTCGCTGTTCTTTGTGCTGTATTTTTTCCTGAGCTGTTGGACATATGGTGTGTCCGTCCCCAGTGGTCTGTTTGTCCCGTCTCTTCTCTGTGGAGCTTCACTCGGGCGCTTAGTGGCCAATGTCCTTAAAATGTAAGATTTATGCATGTTTCAAATCTCTTAAGAACTACCAAGGGCACCTGTTGGAACAGGACGTACACATTTGTTGTGACATATCCATCATAATTTGTTGACCTACACTTACAGTGTTGTTTCTGATGTGTGTAATTGCAGTAACTTCCACATGCAAATATATTCGGGGACCTTTGCCTTGATTGGAGCAGCTGCCTTTCTAGGAGGTGTGGTCAGAATGACCATCAGCCTGACGGTCATCTTAATTGAATCGACCAATGAGATCACATACGGACTTCCCATTATGATAACACT
>JAHKKF010502667.1:0-16396 GCA_019740295.1 Labeo calbasu
AGCTCTTGTAATATGCGAAGAACATTTTGAAAATGACATCTAAAAAATATAATCTATAATCTTAAGTTTAACTATTTTGTACCGTATCCGTGTAATTCTCTAGCGTAAACGCTATTTCTCCGGGAGTTTTCTGCAACCATGATGCACGTGAATCCCGAATATTTACAAACTTATAATTGGTCTATACTGCCATTTAAAAGTTTGGGATCAGTAGGATTTTTTATACTTTTTTAAAGTAGTTTCTTATACTCAGCAAGGCTGCATCTATTTGATGAAAAAAAGCAGTAATATTGTGAAATATTATTTCAATAAAAAAATAACTGTTTTCTATGTGAAAATATTTTAAAATGTAAATTATTCCTGTGATGCAAAGCTGAATTTTCAGCATTTTCAGCCTTAAGTGTCTTCAGAAATCATTCTGATATGCTGATTTATTATCAATGACGGAAACAGTGGTGCTTAATATTTTGCTGGAACCTTTGGTAAATTTATCAGGATTTTTTAATAAATAAAAAGTTAAAAAGAACAGCATTTATGTCAAATTGAAACAATATGAACTACCATTTAAAAGTTTGTGGTCATTAATTTTTCTTCTTTCTTTGGAAAGAAATTAATATGTGTATATCCAAGGATGTGTTAAATTGCTAAAAAAGTGAAAGCAAAGACTTATATTGTTGGAAAAGATTTCTATTTGAATAAATGCTGTTCTTTTAAACTTTTCATTCATTAAACAATCCTGAAAAAAGTATTACAGGTTCCAGAAAAAATATTAAGCAGCACAACTGTTGCCAACATAAACAATAAATCAGCATATTAGAATGAATTCTGAAGGAGCATTTAACACAAGACTGGATTAATAGCTGATGAAAATTCAGCTTTGCATTACAGGAATAAATTCCATTTTAAAATATGTCAAAATAGAAAATAATATTTCACAAAATTACTTTTTTTGTATTTTCGATCAAGTAAATGTAGCCTTTAGGAGCATAAAAGAATTATTTAAAAAATAATTCCATGGTGGTGGCAGGGGGGGGTTTGGGGGGGGGGGGGTTCACTCATCAACTGCTAATAAGTTTCAAAATTAATTACAAAGAAACAGATAACATGTTAAATTGAACATGATGTAGAAAAATTGAAACACATTTTAATTTTGTAAAACACATTCCAGTAATCTTTGTTTTATTTACAACTTCCAAAAAATCAGTAGTTAAAACCAACACTATTGGACAGAAGTGTACAGAGGGGACTAGCAAAGATGAAAAGTGTGTACTTTTCTGTAGTATCTGGAACTATCTGTAGGTGGCAGTAATTTGCAGCTATATATTTTTGACCATAACAGAGACAGCCTTTATTTGGGGGTTATTTTATTTCATTACATTTAATTTCACTTTATTTTTTTTTTTTTATTTTATTTCCATAACCTAGTTTTAAAAAAGTCCAAACAAGCTTCCTTTATGATGCCAATAAACTTTAGGAAGAGTAATGAACTGCAAAGTATGTTTTTATGATCTAGCATTACAGGATCAAGATCTGCAGAGCTCAACAAATAAACATCAAGCCAAAACACATTCACACACTGCAAGCAATTATCCACCACTCCCATCAGCACACACCCAGTATGCAGAGCAAACTACTGAGTCTGGTTAGCGAGACCATTATGCGCTGGGGGGAAAAAATGAAGGAAAAAGCAGATTTGTATGCACATGCTTGGAAATGTGCAGGGCTGTGGAGTAACACATGTAAGGGCATTACATAATTTAATTACAAAATAAATATAACCTACAACCTGTCTGAGCGTAGATTAACTTATTATTAGTTGAAAACATATGTCAGAAATGTTAAAAAGTAATCAAATGTATTCAGTTACATTACCAAAGTCAATGAAATACATACACTGCTTATTACATTTTAAACAGGGTAACCTGTAATATGTAACCTATTATATTTCCAGAGTAACCTTCCCAACACTAGTTATGTGTCTTTTGACCAAATATTGATTAAAAGAATAGTTACTCACCCCCAGGCCATCTAAGACGTAGATGAGACTTTTTTTCTTCATCAGAACAGATTTGCAGACATTTAGCTTTACATCACTTGCTCACCAATGGATCCTCAGCAGTACAAACAGCTACTAAAAACATCACAATAATCCACAAATAATCCACATGACTCCTCATGGAAAAAGTTGTGTGTTTATAAAAAACAAATCTATAATTACAGAAATAGTTCACCCAAAAAATGCTGTAAATTTACTCACCCCCAGGTCATCCAAGATGTAGGTGGCTTTTTTTATTCAGTAGAACAGGATAGAAAATTTTTAGCTGAAACTGTTGTCCTTTGCACGTCTGTGGCTGCTTATTTTTGAGAGTCCCGACGTCTTATAAAGCGAAACGATCGGTCTGTTAAAGAAAATGAACTTTATTTACAGATTTTTTACCTTTAATCCACGGCTTGGGCAAACGGTTCTCTGAAGCGCAGTCTTCCTGTTGCATAACGACAAACGCGCGGGCGCATCCTCACGCGTGACCTGACGCTGTTTGTTTACAATGGCGAGTGAGGACTCATATGCAGACCTAACAGTACCAGCGTCTAAAGCTCACAATGTAAAAGGTACAATGCTGATGATTTCGATGTGAACCAGAATACAGAACATTTGCTTAATGTATTATCCACCTTATTCTTCAATGCGGAAGTAACCCTACGGGTTTAAAGACTTCCGGTTCATCATGGGAGAGTATCACAAATTTATTTTTTGTATTCCCATTTGCTCAAATATCAACAGAAAAACTCCACGATAATGTTTTACGACTTTCAATCAGATGAAGAGAAGCTGATATCTGCGGTCAGAAGAGAGAACGATGTCAAATTTACCGTCCCTCCCATAGACGCAGCATTAGAAACACACTTGCATTAGCGTTAACTCGTTTTTTGTAACTTGTTGAAAAGGTGATATAATACAAAGTATAGTGTTATAAATGCACATATACTTTTTTAAAAATCAAAATATGGAAAATTTCCAGGATTTATGATGACCGTTGAAACGCGTCATCACAGTCTTGTGAAAAGGGTCCATGACATCACGCAGTAAATGGTTAAGCTGTTTGCACTACAAAACAATGTGCTCAAAATTAAGATAATACATTGAAATTATATGAACAAACCAATTTGCAGTATCAAGCAGCGAAACGAGCTGTTTTGTATAGCTAAAAATAACTTGACGTGAATGAGACCGGAAGCCAAACCCATAAAATTTACAAATGCCTGCGATCACTCTTACGGAAAAATAAGGTGGATATTTAAATATCATCCTTGATTTTCAGTGTGGTGTTAGACCCCACTTCACAAAGGAGGTTTCTGTTCTTTTGCACCTGAATTTCAACAAACCCACCAAATATAAACACATTTTTTAGCACCGAAATGCATAAGACATAAAAACAGAAAATAATATAACTACAAGCAGTGACTACCAGGGTTCAAATGCTTTAAGGCATTTAATCCGTATGAAAAAAACATTATTTAGCAAATCTGTAACCACCAATCAATTATTTAAAAAAGCATTTTTGGCAAAAGCAGGTACTGTACCATAGAAAAAGTGTTTCTGAATAAACGAAACTTTAAAACTTTGCATGCTTGTTTAGAATTACCTGTTGCATGTGCTCAGCAGGTTTCGTGAAGTTTTGAGTTTTCCTTTAGGCTTTATAGGGTTTTGGGTCAGTTTGGACAGGCCCCTTTTCTAAACAAATTCGTTATAGCTTTCCAAAGAGTACATTTCAACATGTTTTGATAATTATTGACCTAATTAATTTTAGAGAATTGTACAACAGCGGTTTTTTTTCCAAACTGAGCGGAAAACCTAGGGCTAGTTCGCAAAAGTAGGTTTTCTACATATTCTCGATCATTTAACAAACGATTTGATTGACAGCAGTGAAACAGGTCAAACAGGCCCACTGAGTTTCGTTCCCATCAGTCTCCGTTAACCTTGTCTAACAGGTGCTCAAACTTCGTTGGCCAATGTCCTTATAGACCTGTGTTGCACTCTGAACCATAACCGAGCACAGCAATTTTCATGTTAATAGGACAAATGGTTATGCAGTTATAGCCATTTTTAAGGTTTTCCCTCTTATAGCGCCAACAAGTGGCCGAGTTGCGCGATTTTTTTTTTCCGTGACCTCAGATTGAGCTCTTACAGAAGTGTTCTGAGTTTGGCGAAGATATCTGATTCTGTTCAGGGGCCAGTGGCATAAACTTAGCCTCTATGTGTCTTAAGAACAAGTTTGGCCAACCAGCAGTTAACTAAGGGGTAATCAGGCTTATATTTTGGATTCAACTTAGACTATTCTAAGTGTTTATGTAACTGAATTTTAAAAGTTTTAAGCAGTCTTCAAGACAATTAGAAGACTAACTTTTGAGACTAGTCTAAACCTTTTATGCAACCGACCCCAGGAGTTATAGGCATTTTACTGAAAGTGGCCCTTTCAAACGTTTTGGCGCCCCTTTGCGACGGTGTCGAAAGTTAAACTTTTTTAATAATTATTGATATTCACTCTCCAGAGAATCTCTCAGGTGAAAAACCTAGGACTAGTTCGCAAAAGTAGGTTTTTCAAAAAATCCAAAATACCCGAAAATTTCGACTGACGGTTTAGGAGTTATGAGCGATTTCGCACTTTTGATTGCTGTAGCACCCCCATCAGGCCGACTGGTGCAAGCCTTGGTCACGCTGTTGGCGGTGTGAGTACTACCATCCCTCCAAGTTTCAAGTCTCTATGACTAGAGACATGATATGTGAATGGCTCTGTCATTCGAGCACTAAACAGCACTGTGAGATCCAGTGTGAAACACTTGAATTCAGCGATGAACACAAATGACTCTGTGGTTCAAACTAGTTTAAAGCTGTGTGCAACGAGACAGTCAGAAGGTTTTTCAATCTACATCTCGCCATCATTTACCATGGATTTACTGTAGTAACACTGCGTCATGGTATTGTGGCAGCAATGTGGGATATTCACATTGAATTTTATTACAGGAGTAATGGTATATAATTATAGTATTATATAGTATTATAAACTGATTTTGCTACAATTTTCACAGATGTTACTGATTGATAAAGAACAAAAATTTACCTCTGCATCCTCAAGCTACTATCAAATGTGCATTTCTAAGAGACAAAAAGTGATATTATTATTATTATTATTATTATTATTATCAGACAACCCAAACCTGTTTCTTGATTTGAAACAATACAACTCATTAGAACATGCAGAAATAATTTTTTTCTATTTAGATATTTATTTTGTTAAGGAACTTTCAAAAACTCACTTTGGAGCAAAAAATCTGACTTTAAACTTGAAAGAAATAAAGATTTGACATTTATCGTGATAATTATTGATATCGACTGATATGAAAAAATTGAGCACCAAACAGCATTGTGAGATCCAGTGTGAAACACTTGAATTCAGCGATGAACACAAATGACTCTGTGATTCAAACTAGTTCAAAGCTGTGTGCAACGAGACAGTCAGAAGGCTTTTCAATCAACACATCGCCATCATTTACCATGGATTTACTGTAGTAACACTCACTGCACCATGGTATTGTGGCAGCAATGTGGGATATTCACATTGAATTTTATTACAGGAGTAATGGTTTATAATTATAGTATGTATGTATTTGTGATTAAGCTATAGCATGTGTGCATTTATACTGAATGTTTTTAGACTACCGTTTTTCATACAAATAGGCTACCTATAAAACCATGTAGTTATATTTTTTCCATGATATTGAATATCTGAGGTATCATTATCATTATCAGACAACCCAAACCTGTTTCTTAATTTGGAACAATATAACTCATTAGAACATGCAGAAATCAATTTTTCTATTTAGATATTTATTTTGTTAAGGTCTGGTTTCTACAGCTATTACTTTGGAGCAAAAATCTGACTATAAACTTGAAAGCAATAAAGATTTGACATTTATCGTGATAATTATCGATATCGACTGATATGAAAAAAAATATCGTGATAATTTTTTTGCCCATATCGCCCAGCCCTAGTTTTACGTGAAGATTGCTGATCCTTGGCCATTCTAACAATTACCATAGGGTTTCAGCGCTATGCGCTTGAACCCCTAATGATCACAAATCATTTCAGATTCTGTACATCTCAAAAACTGAACATGCTTACAGCTTGGCTCAACTCATTTTGCCACAAAGATTCTTAGACTGCTTCCTTCATGAGTCACACAACCCTGTATTCACCCAAACAACAATTCTAAGACAGTGAAAGCTTGTATTTCCAGTACTTCAGTAGTATTGTGTGTGTGTTGCCATGCCCTGTATACAGTGCAAACAATACTTCTGAAGGGGTTAATATTGAAGTTCAACGCTTGTTTTAGCAATTAAATGAATTTAACTTTCTTCAGTTCTGAATACTCCTTTCACGCGTGAGAAGAGAAAAACAGACATGAAGTGACAGAGATGAGGTGGATGAGTTTGAGTGGGTGTTCCTCATCCAGTGCTTTGGGGGTGTGTGTGAAAATGTTAAACACCAAAGCCTATAAGTACGCACATCTCTGATGCACACACAGTTGCTGATTGACATCAGACACGAAACATGAACTTCATGAAGGGAGCAGCGGATGGGCAGGTGGACAAGATAATCGATCAGGCTGGTAAGTTTAAAACTTTATAACCTTGCATTTTTGAAAATGAAACACCTGAAATGTATGCCTTGAAGCAATTAAATTAACTGCAAGAAGTGCTAGTAATATCTGTAATTTACAGCTTACTTTGTACAGACATGATCATTAACTCTTGTAAATGTTGCATCAGCTGGTGTTGCCAAAGAGAAAGTTGGACAATTGATGGGAGTAGACAAGAAAAAGCCAGGAGATGCAAAAGGCCAGAAAGACGCTGGAGGTAATTTTTGTTTTCTTCGATAGGAGACCTTGGAAAGTCTTATTGTATTTATCCAGTCTGAAACTCTCTGATCAATACATTCTGTCTGTAGGCATTGGCGATGCGTTGAGCGGTGCAATCGGCAAAGCTGCTACAGACGCTGCAGCAAAAAGTGCTGCTGATCAGGCTATGGACTTTGGGAAGAACCTTTTCAAGTGAGCCTGTATACTTTAAACATAACTTTCTCACTCATCACTGGACTCTAACTGGACCCGACAATCCTGCATATTTTAAACTGTATATTGCAGCACTGAATGTTTCTCCAGAAGCTGTATGTTTTATGTCATCTTAAACCAAGCATATATTTAATATATTTGAGAATATATGAAACAAGCAATGCATATATTTCTGTTTTCTCCACCTTTGAGATTTGTAAATTAAAAAAAAAAAAAAATCAGAATGCATTTCTATAAAATGCACACATTCATAAATATGCTTTAGTGAAAGTTATTTATAAATATTAGTTACACA
Organism: Labeo calbasu; assembly: GCA_019740295.1. Lineage (NCBI taxonomy): Eukaryota > Metazoa > Chordata > Actinopteri > Cypriniformes > Cyprinidae > Labeo > Labeo calbasu. Next base: position 7,427 of record JAHKKF010502667.1, read on the forward strand.
AAGCCAATAAAATTGATGCTTAACATGATGGAAATAAAGAAGTTAAGAGCTGTTCCTCAGTGGGAGATTGAGTTAGCTTACATGGATAAGTGTTTTTCTTTTTTGAATGCTTGAAATGATTTCTGTATTATTGTCAAACACGATGTCATATTTTAAGATAAGACAAACCATGCTAATACCACAAAACATTACAGAATTAATAAAATCCATTACTACTACTTGTCCTGGTGTTTGTGCTGTTGCTGTCTCACTAAAATGATGTCAGTGCCTCGTGGATTTACTTCAGGAATTAATTTTGGCTAGTTAAAGCGGCGTTGAAAAAATAATAAAGAGGAAAACCTTATAAATGGACTACATAGTGCGTTCAAGTCACGTCTGATAGATCACGAGTTTAAAACACACGAACGGCAACTGAAAGTTTACATACAGGATACTGCGTTTTTTTTCTTAGAGCTACAATTAAATAGTTTTCATTTTCAATAAAATTAGCAAGGTTGCATGTACAAAATGGTAATAGTGTACAATTCCGTCCATCCCCCTCAGAGTGTGTGCTGACTGTAAAATTTGGCTTTGGCTTCAGGCTATTTCTAGCTGTACAAAACAACTGCAAACTGGTGTGTTTTGCCATATTATTTTAATCTGTTATGTTAATTATGAACACAGTGATTTGTAGTGCAGTTTTACAGTTTTACCTTTTAAATAGCAGCTAACAAACCGGAAGTAGGCTTACTTCTGCGTTGAAGAATAAGGTGGATATCGATCATAACGATTCAGTTTACAGCACTTTCCTGAACTGAAATATATATATATATATATATATATATATATATATACACACACACACAAAAACAAACCTGACCATACCTAACCAGCATCCCAGCATCAAAACATACCTACCAGCATATGCTGTTTTTTTCCACCAGGTGGCGATATTTCAATAACACTACCTCGGATATAAGCAACAGCATGGATCACGTTTAATGTACTACTGAAAATGTTTTTCTGCTAATTTATTCAGTCTAAACCACATAAAACACATGTGAAAGCTGCTAAATCATATAGAGAAGGACTTAGCATGCAGGAAAGGGCGCAATATTTTGACAAAATAAAGTTAAAGGTGGTAAAGATATGCATGAGCAGTATTAGTTAAGATATTACTCTAATATTTCACCTACCTGAATGGAAATAAGAACAAACAAGAATGTTGTCAAGATTCTTGCCCTGGAAATCCTGGTTCGGTTTGGCCAACTCTTCTCCTTCATTTGTTATAACTTTTGGCAGTCTACACCAAATGTTTTTCCTGGTCTGACCAATTAGTACAGCCCAAAACATGACAATAATTGACCATTTTTAATAATAATCAGCTAAACATGCGAGTTTTGTTCAGTTCAGTGGCATCGTTTACGTTCAGTGCCACCAATATGGCCGATTGATGACGCTTTGTGAAAACACTCTATAGTTACACCAGAGTAGTTACATCATTTAAAATCCACCCTTATTTAAATTCATTTTCACTCTGAATTATGACATAGTGGGAATGGGAAAAATGAACTACATAATAGGGATATTTATTTACAAGAATGTGATACACGTGGTATTTTAGTGACACTGAGAAAAAAATACAACAGAAAATAAATTATGATAATTTGTTTTATTCTCAACAAAAAAGGCAATATAAATTTCCAAAACATAGTTCCATATGTGGGTGCAGATAAGCTTGGCGAGCAACTTTAGCTCTCATTTAAGCGTGAGCGCCCCGGGTCCTCTAGGTTTATCAACTAGCAGAAGTTACGGGGTTTGAACTGCCTCAGATACAAAAAGAAATCTGTACCGAAATATACTGCACATTGCCAGCTAGAACTTTATTACATCTCTAGGTGAAAACATTGAGATGAGGAGAATCATGGCTGGGTTTCCTTTTGTGTGATCCACTACATGAACAAAAAATAATTCCTCTGAGTATAAAACTTCCGCTCACAGGTGTAAGGCATCTTTAACGCTCTTCATTACTATAGCAATAACCATCTTTAAATGGTCTGCAAGACGAACAATAAGAATAAAGTAAATAAAACCTACCAAGACAAAAACGCACCAAGTTGAAGTAATATTTTAAGGTGAGAGGAAGCCGTGCCAACATGACTAAAACAACAGTGCGCTACAGCTGTGTTTGAAGAGGACCACGTTAGTTTACCACAGACCAATACAAAAATCAGGGACAAACTAAACAAGTTACAACAATTATTGGCGCCAGTTTGTTTTGAGACTACGTCACATACAGCAAAGCAGTGAAAACTGCAGCCTCAGAACAGAATAAACCGCTTTATAGTTCTCTCATGAGGACGGAGCTTCTGGGACATGACAGCATGACGGTGTTATAATAGAGGAAACTGGGGTTAGGCTGATGTAAACTCTGATATGTTAAAAAGGTTGTGGAGGGGGATTGAGAGGTTGATGGACGTTTTTGTCTTCTTTCTGCAAAGGGAATTTTGTCATTTATGTAAAGGTCAGGCCAGCCTCATTGTACACTTTGAAGACCTTCTCGATGGCGTTGACGTAAGCCGCCGTCCTCAAATCCAGGCCAAGGTTGTATTTGTTTGCCGTGCGCATAATTTGCTGCAAAGGGAAAATATAACTATGTGAATACAGGTTTGACTACATTACAGCATGGAGGATAAACAGAACGATAAACAAAAACGACATCTGTGCAATGGGCGAGGTGGTTTTTTCTTTGCATTATGCTCATACCACACTAGACTCAAATCTGCCTGAAGCGAGGGCTGAACATTGTGGATGAGTTAAAATTATCTTCCAGCTGTTTTATGACAACACAACACTGTTATAAAGCAGCTGAGGTGGAGTCAAGGGCGGGTCCTGCTTTACCTGGTGTTGTTTTACAGACATGATTGTGTGTCAGCTTCAATATGCAAATCTTTTCAATGATATTAAAACTTACCCTGGCCGACCTCTCCATGGTGTAGGCAAGACCAGAGTGCACAATGTCCTTCTCTGAGGCACCCTGCATGACAAAACACATCACATCACATCAATGAACAAGCATGACATGATGGTTAAAACTGCTGATCTTGGAGAGAACTTCAAAGCTTTGTTCACACAGCACATAAATCCAATTTGTTTTTTAATTCAATTTGTTAGGATACACTGACTGCACTGTCATTCTGTAAGCAATGAAATCTAGTCATTTTTTGATATATCGACATTAGTTTTTGAAGCGATAACTTATAGGGATAAATTCACCCAAAAATGAAAATTACCCCATGATTTATTTACACTCAAGCCATCCTAGGTGTATATGACTTTCTTTTTTTAGACGAATACAATCGGAGTTATATTAAATAACGTCCTGGCTCTTCCAAGCTTTATAATGGCGGTGAATGGCTGTTGAGATTTTGAAGCCCAGAGAAGTGCATCCTTCCATCATAAAAAGTACTCCACTTAACTTAGGGGGTTAATTAAGGCCTTCTGAAGCGAATCGATGCATTTGGATAAGAAAAATATCCATATTAAAAACTTTATAAATTGTAATCTCTAGCTTCTGCTATGAGTAAGCTACACTACAACTACATCCTACATCATCTGCTGGAACAAAACTCAGTTAGCAAAAGCTAGAGATTTACAGTTTATAAGGTTTTAAATATACATATTTTCCTTACACAAATGCATTGCTTCATTTTAAAAGATCTTTATTAACCCCCCGAATCTGTGTGGAGCACTTTTTTTATGATGGATGGATTGACTTTTTTTGTGTTTCAAAATCTCAACCCCCATTCCCTGCTATTGTAAAGCTTGGAAGAGCCAGGACATTTTTTAATATAGGTCCGATTGTATTCGTCTAAAAGAAGTAAGTCATACACACTTAGGATGGCTTGAGGGTGAGTAAATCATAAGGTAAGTTTCATTTTTGGGTGAACAATCCCTTTAAGCTCAGCATTTTGTTTTGCTGCTTTGCTGGCTACAGTCACTAAATAAACTAGAAATGGTTATGCCAAAAAATTAAAAATCCGCTTAAAAATTTTTACAATAAACAAAGTACATTAACTAAATACAGTTGAGGTCAAAAGTTTAAATACACCTTGCAAAATCTGCAAAATGTGAAGTATTACATTCACATCATACTAAATGCATGTTATTTTTTAGTTAGTACTGACCTGAATAAGATTTTTGTTACATAAAAGACATTTCACATTTAGTCCACTAGAGAAAATAACTTACAAAAATGACCCTGTTTAAAAGTTTGCATACACTTGATTCCTAATACTGTGTTGTTACCTGAATGATCCACAGCTGTGTTTTTTGTTTAGTGATAGTTGTTCATGAGTCCCTTGTTTGTCCTGAACAATTAAACTGTCCACTGTTCTTCAGAAAAATCCTTCAGGTCCCACAAATTCTTTGGTTTTTCAGCATTTTTGTGAATTTGAACCCTTTCCAACAATGACTGATGATTTTGATATCCACATTTTCCATATTCACACTGAGGACAACTGAGGGATTCATATACAACTATCACACAAGGTTCAAACGCTCACTGATGCTTCAGGAAGAAACACAGTGCATTAAGAGGCAAGGGCGTAAACTTTTGCACAGAATGAAGATGTGTACATTTTCCTTATTTTACCTAAATATCACTTTTTTTTTTAATACTTAATAATACTTAATAATAATTTTTATTAGTACTGCCCCTTAGAAGCTACAGAAGATACTTACATGTTTCCCAGTAGATAAAATAAGTTTACCCTAATACCCTAATATTCAAAATCCAAAAGTTTTCACCCCCGGCTCTTCAGACCAAAACACACAAAACACAGATGGTTTAAATACACAAAAAAGTAACTATGGATCATTCAGGTAACAAACAGTATTAAGAATTAAGTTTATGTAAACTTTTGAACGGGGTCATTTTTATAAATTCAACTATTATTCTCTGATGTGGACTATATGTATATAATGTTCTTTTTATGTGAAATATCTTATTCAGGTCAGTATTAATAAAAAAATAACACGCATTTTGTATGATCCTTTTTAATTTGGTAAAATAATTAACAAAATTAACAGAATTAACAGATTCTGTAAACTTTTGACCTCAACTGTACATACGTAAAACTAAAAAAAGTGTCTGAAAAAAATCTGATTTGATCAGTGTAGACAACATCTGGTAAATCAACATCAGCTAACAACATTCTTCTCATACTACGATTCACAAAATTTACTTTCACTAAATATATGTGTGTACACACACACACACAAACAAGGCAAAGACGGTAAACCATTATGGACACTTACAGCTACACGGGCCTGGAAATCAGCAGTGGGGACAATGGGGATGGGACCACCCTGCTTTCCAAACTTCCTTTCAAGACTCTCTTGCACAGACACTGGACAAAAGAAAAAAAATAAACAGATTGATTAATTATTCAAATAAAACTTAAAGACAGTTTTTAATGTTTATTATCCTAAACCTGAAGTTTGTTCTCCACTGATTTGTGTTAACAGAGACAACAAATCTTTACCACCACACTGTGATATTAACAGTCAACTTTACTTCAGTAACACTGACATATCTCTTCAAAATCAGCTTCATTACTCTGGTTTCCATTCCATCTAATTACTGCAAATTAACATTAACAGATCCTTTTTTGAAGGGCTGGCAGGCTTTGACATCTGGATATCAATTAAATTGGTGTCACAAAGAGAGAAAGACAAAGAGAAGCTGTGCCATGTGATCCAGCACATATAACACACAATAGCTGGGGCGTTTCAAACTCTACTGTAAGAAACACTGTCACACCCTGCCGATCACAGCTTTGCATCACGCCTGCCTGCATGCTAAGATTAAGTGCCAAAAGGGAGGGAGTAATGCAAGAAAAGGGAAACAGGAAAAACAAGAACATATAGGGTGTTACAAAGAACATTCTAAAGGGATAAAGATGCCTGCTGGCAGACAAAAGCTTTGAATAACACAATGATGCCTGAAGTCTATTGATTTCATGCTGCTACTCTTTGAGTGACTGAGGTTGATAGGATGCTGTAGAGCGGCTAAACACATACTCAGCAGGTGGTAGTTGGAGTCCCTCTCATATTTGAAGGTCAGACGACCGTAGCTGACGTGGTTCAGGTTCTTCAGCCACTCAAAGTAGGAGACTGTGACACCTCCAGCGTTCAGATACATGTCCTGCACATCAAGATATAAATCATTATTCCCATTTCTATTTTCCTAAAGCACGACAGAGTTTGAGAGAATGTTGTTTTCTTACTGGAATGACCATGATGTTCCTCTCTAAGAAGATCTTGTCAGCATCTGGCGTAGTGGGACCATTAGCACCTTCAGCAATAATCTGAATCAATAAAAAGAATATGTTCAGCATTGCTGAAGAGCATTTAATCATAATAAGCACATCTGGATGATGATGTCGGTGTCAGACCTTAGCTTTGATATTGTGAGCGTTCTTCCTGGTCAGCTGTTTCTCTCCAGCTGCAGGGATGAGGATATCACAATCAGCTTCCAGAATGTTTCCCTCATATGGCTGAGAGTTGGGGAAGCCCACAATGGTGCCGTGTTGCTAAAGAGAAAACACAAACATGTTTCGAAAAACAGTTTAAACACAAAGAATGGCAATTGTAAATGGATCCTTTACTGACCAGTTTGTAGTCCTCCAGCTCTTTGGGGTCCATGCCGTTGGGGTTCCAGATGCTGCCATCGATTTCAGCAATTCCAACACACTTGGCACCGTAACGGTGGAGGTAACGCATGGAATGCAGACCCACATTACCGAAACCCTGCATGACAGGATAAGAAACTAGGATTAGTTGTGGTAAAAACCATCCTGTTTTTTTGTGGAAATGGCGCCCCCGTGTGGTTTCATGTAGTGTAGTCTAGCTATCAATGGTTCCCAAACGCAAACGCTAAACCTGATTTCACCAAGTACAACATGTCCCTGGATCAACATCCTTGTTGACCCTGGAACAACATTTCAAACAACTAATCAGAATTAAGGATTAACTTTTCAGGAAATGTAAGTTTTAGGCTTATAATCAGAGTTAGATTTTTCTACACCCTTGTTAATCAGCATCATTTCCCTCTGATATTAGGAATAAATTAAGATTAGGGTTAGGTTTAGGGGTAAGGATTGTGTTAAGTCTATATTTTTGGAGAGTAACGTTGATCCAGGAACATGTCTTACTTGGCAAAATCACAGCGACCATTCTCAAACAGGCATGTTCAGCTTCCAAGGGAGCCTTTAGGATGACTAAAAAGTATTTAAATGAATAAATGACTATTTATTTATTTAAAAAAGAAACGGTGCCCCGTGTGGTTTGATTTAACATAGTCTAGATATGAATAGTTTTCAAATAAGCGTCTCAAACTTTCAAGAGAGCCCTTAGGATGACTAAAAAAAATGTAAATGAATTAATTATTACTCATTTATTTAAAAACAAATGGCTCCCCCCTATGGTTTGATTAATGCTAGTCTAGATATGAATAGTTTTCAAATAAGCATCTCAAACTTCCAAGAGGGCCCTTAAGATGACTAAAAAGAATTTAAATGAATAAATTATTATTTATTCATTAAAGTATTTATTCATTAAAGATATGGTGCCCCCGTGTGGTTTGATTTAGCGTAGTCTAGCTATGAATAGTTTTCAAATAAGTGTCTTAAACTTTCAAGAGAGCCTTTAGGATGACTAAAACGTATTTAAATTAATCAATTATTTTTCATTCATTAAATAAGAAATGGAGCCCCCATGTGGTTGGATTTAGCATGCAATTTTAATTCTCAGACAAGCATCTCTGGCTGTTAAGATGCCTTAAAAGTATTTCAATTAATACATTTTTATTAATTTATTAAATATTAGAACTCTAATCCAAATTAAAAAGCTAAAAAGACATGCCAAACCATGATGGAATCTAAATTCTTATATCATATTACAATAATAAATAATTATAAATAAAAATATTTATTTTCTCTGTCTTTAATAACTGTTGTTTTTAATTAAAGAACATACAGATCTCGAATCTTCTCACAAAAGGAATTGTGATTAATTAATTTAAAGTGTCAATTCAGCCAAAAATTAAAATTCTGGCATTAATTACTCACCCTCATGTTGTTCCAACACCTTCAGAACATAAAAATTAATATATTTTAATGATGTCCTTACTAACTTTCCGGGCCTTGGAACGTGTCAGTTGCATTGCTGTCTATGCAGGGTCAGAAAGCTCTCGGATTTTATCAAAAATATCTTATTTTGTGTTCTGAAGATGAAGGTCTTACAGGTTTGGAACAACATGAGAGTGAGTAAATAATGACAGAATTTACATTTTTGGGTAAACTAACATCAATACTCTTAAAAAAAAAAAGAGGTTTGAAAAAAAGCATCTCTGTCATAATTACAACAGCAATACTGGAAATAGCTTATACTTGGAAGCCTATTTACCTCATCAAAGGTATTTCTAGCAAGATGTCATGTTGAAAGGGAAATGCATATCGCTGCTCAGTGCTCACATTACAAAAGGACAAACGGGAAGAAGCAATACCAACTCAGTTTAACAGAATTATGTAACCCACTTCTCTCCTGAGGCTTTGTTTGATGCTAATGACTAGGCTATCTCTTTTCTGTGCGGCTCTGAATCCATAACACGTGACATAACATCTTCTCTTGTCTTGTCGCTACACATGGCAGTAAATCTTTAGAAAGAAAATGTAATTTGTGAGGCAGTAATCCCAGGGCAACAGTCGATGAGAAACCCTTCCCCCATAGTCTGGGCTGCACTGATTGATTTTAAGAGTTTCGAGCACACTGTGATTAAGACTGAAAGTCATTAGAACCCAAAGACTGCAACAAAACAACTCTAAATCTTAATCCTAGAGAATAAACCTGCAGGTTCATGGTAAAGTCAACAGATTTCACAGCTGTAAAGCAGAGCAGAGATTTGCTGTATTTGCAGTGGGATTCTTA
>JAHKKF010502668.1:0-14197 GCA_019740295.1 Labeo calbasu
AATAATAATAATAATAATAATAATAATAATAATGTAATTACACTTTATTTGGAGCACTACTTGTGCACAATGCACATTTCTTAATATTAAGCTTAAAATATGTTTAAATGTCACTACTGATGAGGATTGTTAAACGTTTTGCATTTAAAGGCCGATATTATTTAAAGTACAGCTAAAGTATACTTGCAATAGTTCCACTTTAGCACAATCAAATATACTTGTGCATATCTTTAGTTGGACTTCAGCACTACTTCCGCACAGCTAAAGCTAAAAATTAACTGTTCCAATATAGCAGACTTTAAATATTCCAGTTTAGTATACTGAAAGTACAATTGCAGTGTGTTATTGAGTACATAATATGTAAATGTGTTTGTAGTATACTTAGTATGAAATAAATGCATTTTAAATACATTTTAGTCCATTATTTTAGGGTCAACAGCAAAATATCAAAAATACACATTTTATGTCACATGAAGCTAATGTGTAAAAGAAATGGTGATAAAGTAAAATGAACAGTAGTGCTCACTGATAATTAACTAAACAGCAACTCAGGACAGAACATTGTGCACGGCGATCCTTTTTCAGACGGTTCCAGTAAAGCACCTGTCATTATGCAACATGTTCCATTATATAAATAACTTGACTATTCCTACAGAGGTATGAGTGAAATTCCGAAAAAATTGATCAGGAAGCAACGCTTTTTTGTTACTCATTATTTCCACTCAGTCACAGTGATCTTAACCTACTCGTATTGCAAAGATGAAGCAATTTCCAACAGAATGTCATCATTTCCATTAGAGTCACCCAGCAGGAGTCGGAACATCACAAAACACAATAAAACCAAGCAGGAGCCCAAGGGTTGCAGGGACGCAGCTTGTTAATTAGAAAACTACACATGAGCATTCCTTTACTACTGCGCTGCGTCCCTAGAGAGAGGACACTAAAGCGAAGGGAAACAGAGGGTGACATTTGTTAGTTTAGGGGCTCAGATAGGCCAGTGGTAGTTGGCACAGTTGAAAAACATCAAGAGTATCACGGCAAAAGGTGTTTGGTACCTCAGCCTCGGGGCAGCACGGGGTCTCTGGAGAGGCCTGTCCCAGTCTATTACTGGCTGGTGGACGGGCAGGTCTTTGGGGTGAGGCATTGGGCTGGAAAAAATGATGGAGGCTGTCATTACCTAGGCTGACTCAGGCACCGCCACAGACGCCTCAGTGAGCGGCTCAGGTCTGATGACATCACAGAAACTGGCCTATTAATTCATTTCGCCATGGTTAGGGGACAATTTGCAAATCGGCCTTCAAAAGAAGTGTCTTTTGAAAAAATCTAATTGGTCTACGTATTGTATTTGGCATATATTTGAAGGTTCTATGTCTTTTTTCATTAAATATATGATTCGTAATTTTAAAAAACGGGCATAATAAAGGATGAATGTCCGTTCTTTCCGACAATGACGGATGTCAGACTATTTATGCATCTGTTTTTCCTGCTTTTTTGAGAGAGATGACACATTTACCACTGTCTCCTTGCCACCCTGTCATCTCTGTCGCCAGCTCACACACATGCATAAATTCAACATAATGCCTCTTTCTTTCTACCAGAAAATTTGTCTCACAAGAACTGACCTCTGATACGGTCAAAAAAAACGCATATTTGAATGATTTCTGAAGGATCACGTGACACTGAACACTGGAGTAAATGCAGCTTTACATCACAGGAATAAATTATATTTTGCAATATATTCACAGAGAAAATAGCCATTTTAAATTGCAATAATATTTCACAATATTACACAATATTATTAGTTTTTACTGTTTTTTTTTTAATCAAGTAAATGCAGTCTTGGTGAGCAAAAGAGACTTTAAAAGCATTAAGAAAAATCGCACTGGTCACAACTGGTGGTGTAACTCATTGCTTGGTAATTGGTCAACAAAATATTGATAGTTGAGTAAATATTGTCATACTAACAGTTGTCTGAATGTTTGGTTGATTGAAATCCATTGTATACCTTTCTATCAAAGTTATCTGACATTATCAAGATGAACTTCTTGTAATGTTTATAACCATTTTCTAAACTATAGTGAATAAACTATGATAATGTGAGAAATGTGAAGTGCTGAAAACTACACTAAAACACCGTTCAATATTTTATATAAAACCTTCCTCCATTATATAGTTGGTTCTTTCCAAAATGTATCTCAGCGAGGGTTTATTAAAACAAGAAATTCCTTTAGCAAAAATAAGACAACACTGGAATTCTTATAGTCATTTTAGGAGGATATAATTCAGGGAAGTTAATTTAAGTTTTAAACTAGGGGTTTGAAATCAACATGAAAACCACTGCTACAGAAAGCAAGCATGTGTGTATTTCTGTCTCTAAACCTTAAAGTCACTGCGATTTTTGGCAACTTCACAGTGTGACAACTAGCCCCGGTGTCCCCTCGTGAGCAGGCTGACCTTTCAGCAGTTTGGGTTATTCTTACTCCCCATTAACTTTAACTCTCAGAACCTGTGTGTTTCCATATGTCGGGCTATGGAAGACATCTCACTCTTACACATATGCAGCCGGCTGCAGCCATGGTGATTTTACGTCAACAGAGACTCGAGGTACCCCCCTCTGATTTTATAGTTTCTTTAATTAGAAAATGGCAATAAAGTCTGTCGCCAAGCCTGGGCGTGTTGAGAGTGTTGTAGGCCCATAAACCCACGCGCTGTTGGTCCGAGCTGCCGGTCTAAATGAGGGGAAAGGGGGGAAACTCTAGAGGTTGATTTTACCTTTTCACCTCTCTACCCAGATGAGGGCCCTATCTGGCTTCTAGGGGTCACCCGCCAGACCCTGTCGTCACGACGATATGTGCGCTCACACACACCCGGACCGCCCTTCACCCAATGCTGTGTTCATAATTAACCCTTTGAAAACATGCAGGCATCTGTTGCAAGACAGAAAAGCTGTGACATTTGTATTCCTTAGATGACTGGAAACCATATTTCATGTCTGGAATATTCTAAAATGCACCAAAAAATGACTCGTCACCCAAAGAAGGGTTTGTTGGAAAAACATCTTGATAAAAATGATATGTTGGTTGTTGTACAAGTGAAATGTCAAGTATGTGGCGCTAAAAGTGTGTTCAGTTTTAACCAAAACAAATAAACAAGGATCTGGCAATGGTTAATCACGTTTGAAAATAATGTACCACCTACAAAAACTTAACCCTAAACAAAAGCAAACATTGCTGATGCTACAATGTCATTTTATCTTGTTTCTACAAGTCTTCCAACTCTTTTATCGTGATTTGTGTTTCAAGCGACTCATACCAAGCACTTTGCATCACAAGTGCAATGCTGTGCTACGGAGCAAGTTTACCATTTCAAAAAAGCCAATACATATGGAGCTGTGTATGTATGTTTTTAGACTTTTGCATGTTTTTCCAAAGAGTCTATGATGGATTTAACTCTATACTGGAGTGTAACAAGTGGTACCCAGTAAAAATAAATAAATAAATAAATAAATAAATAATCATTTGAAAATTACGTTCCACCTACATAAATCTTAACCCTAAACAAAAGCAAACATGAGATTAAAAAAAAAAAAAAAAGTAATTTGCTGAAGCTACAATGCCGTTTTATATTGTTTCTACAAGTCTTTACGCTCTCCTATTGTAATTTGTGTTTCAAGGGACTCGTACCGAGCACTTTGCATCACAAGTGCAATACTGTACCGGGTGTGCTATCAAGCAAGTTTACTACTTCAAAAAAGACAATACTGTACATATGGTGCTGTTTAAGTGATGCAAATGTCAAAATGTATTTGTTTTGTAAATCATGCATTGTTTTTTTCCAAAGAGTCTCTGATGGATTTAACTCTGTGTTGGAGTGTAACAAGTAGTACCCAGTTAAAAAAAAATATTTTGAAAATAACGTACCACCTAAATAAAACTTAACCCTAAACAAAAGCAAACATGAGCTTAAAATAATAATAATTTGCTGAAGCTACAATGCCATTTTATCTTGTTCCTTCAAGCCCTTTATTGTGATTTGTGTTTCGAGCGACTTGAACAGAGCACTTTGCATCACAAGTGCAATGTTGTACGGGGTGCGCTATTGAGCAAGTTTACTATGTCAAACAAGCAAATACATATGGAGCTGTTTAAGTGATGCAAATGTCAAAATGTATTTGTTTTGTAAATCATGCATAACGGCAAGTACGTTGAGATCATAACATCATACTGTGGCAAGGAAATCAGTCTTTATTAATAAACAATCTGCCCTTGAAATTATAATTTGTATGAAAAGAAACAAAAGTTGTTGGTGTTTTACTGCCACTAGTGTTCATGTCAGCTGGAAGCTAGTGACATGCATGTGTAGGTATGTTTTTAGAGTTTTGCCATGTTTTTTTTCCAAAGAGTCTATGATGGATTTAACTCTATGTTGGAACGTAACAAGTGGTACCCAGTTAAAAAAAAAAAAAAAAGTTTGAAAATAATACCACCTACACAAAACTTAACCCTAAACAAAAGCAAACATGAGCTTAACATAATAATAATAATTTGCTGAATCTACAATGCCATTTTATCTTGTTTCTGCAAGTCTTAAAGCCGTATATTGTGATTTGTGTTTCAAGCGACTCGAACCGAGCACTTTGCATCACAAGTGCAATGCTGTACCGGGTGCACTATTGAGCAAGTTTACTACGTCAAACAAGCCAATACATATGGAGCTGTTTAAGTGATGCAAATGTCAAAATGTATTTGTTTTGTAAATCATGCATTTCGGCAAGCACTTTGAGATCATAACATCATATTGTGGTAAGAAAAGCAGTCTTTATTAATAAACAATCTGCCCCTGAAATCATAATTTGTATGAAAAGAAATAAAAGTTGTTGGTGTTTTACTGCCACTAGTGTTCAGCTGGAAACTAGTAAATTGCATGTGTAGGTATGCTTTTAGAGTTTTGCATGTTTTTCCAAAGAGTCTATGGATTTAACTCTATGTTGGAGTGTAACAAATGGTACCCAGTTAAAAAAAACAAAAAGAGTTACTTTCCATAAAGACCTCAACAATCCAACAGCTTAGCCAAAATCATATATACGAGGCACATGAGGCACCTAATAGTGGATTCGGTGAACAGCTTGCTGCAATAACCAAGAGTGAATTCAACAACAAAATGTGGTCAGGATCAAATTAATTTCCACTTTCACCCTGCAAACATGCCAGTCACCCTGCCAGAGTTTGTTAGCCACGAACGTGCCAGACGGAGTCTATATGATCGGAACAGTTTGCTACAAGAGTGTAATGTAACAGTCTGAAGTTCTCAGCAAGAGGGCTGCTGGATAAGGGTTTGCGGATTTGGTTTTGAGCTTAATTAAAGGGAAAAGACTGCTGCGAATATTCTGACACTGTGTTGCGGGAAACATTATTTCTAGCCTCATAAGCAAGGGCACAATTTACAAGAAATCGATCATCTTTCCCACCTCAGACATGTTCCCAACCATCAGCCAGAAACCTGAACATGATTTTCATCCTTCATATGAACCTCGAATGTCAGTGTGATCATTTGTATTAAAAAAAACAAACAAACAAAAAGGTTATGGAGCATATTCTAAAACCAGAATAATATGCAAGTGGTTTCCTGAGTTCCCCTCAAATTCATCCCCTCCCTCGCTCCTTCAGGTTTATTTTTGGAACAAGAGCCTATGACGTCAATGAGTCCGTGCTGAATAAGGAATAACACATAGACAAAATTGTAAAGATTTCTAAAGTTACATAGGTGTGGATACTTTGTAAGGAAACAGTATTAGTAATAAGCAATGAAAAAGTGGAAAAGGAAAAAGTCTGCATTTATGATTTTACAGCTGAAAGATGGATTTCAGCAAGGTGGAGCGTGACACTATTAACGCAGGTTAATTTCTCCCCTTCTCTGTCAGCTCTATTTATGAGCCGGCCTAAATGTGCATGGATATTGCTCATTACTGCTCATTTTCAGTAATTATCCATGAGTATTTTTGCTGTCCGTTTTCTTTTCCACACGGTGTATGGCTTGGCATGAAACACTCAGAATATATAAGTAAAGGAAAGATAAGGGGACATTTTTATTACTTGGCCATTTTTGAGGCATTTAAGCACAACTCTTAAACTATTTTAAAACGTAGACATGGGTGGAAAAATAAGTGAACTACTAAAATAAAGTAGTAATTTTTTAAGGGTGTTAGCATTTCAAAAACTGACCTTAAATACCAACATTTGCAGGCGAATTATGTATTGCATTAACGTGGGCAGTAATGATGGAACATCCTGACCGGTTTGAGGAAAGGAATAGAAACCCAAAAATGAACATTTGCAGAAGATGTGCTCACCCTCAGGCCATCCAAGATTAGGATGAGTTTATTCCATCATCATATTTGGAGAAATGTAGCATTGCATCACATGTTCACCAACGGATACTCTGCAGTGAATGGGTGCCATCAGAACGAGAGTCCAAACAGCTGATAAAAACATTACAATAATTCACAAGTTTTCCGCACCACTCCAGTCCATCAGTTAACCTCTTGTGAAACCAAAAACTTAACTTAACTTCTTGGACAGCCCGAGTACATTTTCAGCAAATGTTCATTTTGGGGCAAACTGTTCCTTTCATGCAATAATTTGAGTAACTAAAAGACAAGACATTAAAAGCATAAATGCCTGAGAAAATATTATTTAATATTGTTTTTGTTTATTGTTCAAGAAAAGGTAGATACTGATCAGATATTATAGGTTTTTTATATACATTTGTTTGCATTATCTTAATTTGGAGGCTTTTCTTAGCCAATACTATGTCTTAAATAATAAAACTACAATTTATTGACAGACTTAATCATAACATGTTGAAAAAACAAACAAACAATAATAAAAAAAAAAAACACACACAAATCACCAAGGGAGTACTATAGTAATATATAATATAATACTAACATATTTACAAGTTAGCCTTACAAATTGACTGTTATGATGTTTAAGAGACAATTTTACTACTGTATGGTTACTAAAAATATATAGAAAGGTCACACAGATCCAATATCAGTTCCAGTAAGTCAGGTTTTGTTTACACTAGTTCTTAACATGATCATATTTGTCAACGCACTCACACTGAATGTCAACAAACGTGTAAGTGCAAACGTGAACGTGACAGCTCTATCTCAGCATCAGTCAAGTACTTCCTCTTTCCATTGTTGTTGTTCTATATTTAGGAGGCGAGTGGGTGAGTGGCCTAACAGGCCAGTTAGACCTGCACAGAGACTCATTCACCTCAGCGCTTACTATAGGCCAGTGTGTTCAGGTACAGAGAATACTGTTCCTCAAACCGCTCTTCGAGGGAAACACGGGTCGAGTTTCACTGTTAAAGCTGCAGCGACTGTGTCGCAGTGCAGTCTGTGGTTTCTGCCAGGGCACGAGGTCTATCTGGGACCAAGTATTATGATAGCCACGTCAAGTGCTGAACGATATAGCTCTCTTTTAGCTCCAGGTAACAACTCTAAAAGAGGCTGTGTTCTCAACGGCTGTGGTAATGCATGTCAAATAAAGCTACAAACCCAAGCGGCCCTGGGGCAAAAGAAGACAGAAGGGGAAAGTGTGCGACAAAATGATGTGACAATAAAGAGCATTCATCTTTGTGGTATCACCTCTTTTAAAGAAAAATATATAACTAAAACTGTGAACATTCTGTGCAATAACACTGTTTTTTTTTTTTTTGGGGGGGGGGGTATATATTCATAACATTCATATTAGGTGGCATTCAGAGGATAAAAGGATAGTTTACAGAAAATAATAACTAAGTAAATAAATAAATACATTTTTAAAAATCATTGTGTCTATTTAATCTCATGTCATTCATTAACGAAAACTGTAGACATTTTGTGACACTAAAATAAAATAAATTATTATTATTATTATGCATTTTGACAAAAAAATAACACAATAATGTATTTATTAATAGTGCTGAGTTTATTTATTCATATACTCACTCAAACACTTACTCACACAAACACTCAATCACTTATTTAATCATTCACTTAAACACTCAATCACTTAATCAAACATTCATTTAATCACACACTCACTCAATCAAACAAACACTCAAGCACTTAATCAAACACTCAATTACTCACACACTCAACCAATCACTCAAGTACTTAATCAATCAATCACTCAGTCACTCAATCAAACACTCATGCACTCAAACACTCAATCAGTCATTCACTCACTCACTCAAGCACTTAATCAAACACTAAATCACTCACTCACTCACTCACCCAAACACTTAATCAATCAATCAATCAATCACTCAGTCAGTCACTCACTCAAACACCCAATCACTTACTCACTTAAACACTCCCTCACTCAATCAATCAGTCACTCACCCACTCAATCAAACACATAATCAATCAATCAATCAATCAATCAATCAATCAATCAATCAATCAATCAATCAATCAATCAATCACTCAACCAGTCCTTCACTCACCCACTCAATCAAACACTTAATCAATCACTTAATAACTCAACCAGTCCCTCACTCACTCACTCACTCACTCACTCAATCAATCAATCACTTACTTAATCAATCACCCACTCACTCACACAATCAAACACTCAAGCACTCAATCAGTCACTCAGTCAGTCACTCAAGCACTAAATCAATCACCCACTCACTCACTCACTCACTCACTCACTCACTCACTCAAGCAAACACTCAATCAGCCTCTCAGTCACTCAATCACTCACTCACTCAAGCACTTAATCACTCACTTAGTCAATCACTCACTTAATCAAACACTCATTTTTGAAATCAATCAAGCAAACACTCAAGCACTTAAACACTCAATTAGTCTATTAGTCACTCAGTCACTTACTCATTCAAGCACTTAATCGCTCACTCAGTCAATCAACCAATCACTCACTCGGTCACTCAATCAATCAATCAGTCAGTCAGTCAGTCAAGCACTTAATCAATAAAACATCCAATCACTTAGTCAGTCAGTCACTCACTCACTTAATCAAACACTTATTTACTCAATCAATCAATCAATCAATCAATCAATCAATCAATCAATCAATCAGTCAAGCACTTAATTAATAAAACATCCAATCACTCAGTCAGTCAGTCAGTCACTCACTCACTCACTCACTCAATCAATAGTATTTTTGTCTTGATTCCAGGTACAAATATCTAAATATTCTTAAATCAAGATTCATGTACTTGCAAGATGATTTAAGTAGTATTGTTTTAAAAAATGATTCCAAAAATGAATCTTTGAGAGAAATATCTGAAATGGGGAAAGAAAAATAAACTTGTTGAAAAATAAACCCTTTGAATTAAGTTTTATTTTTTCTTACCCTATTTGCATTTTTTGTTTGTTTGTTTGTTAGTTTTTGTTTCGTGAGTGAATGATGATTTTAAGGTGCCTGTCCTGTCTGTTTTCAGACGTTTGTAACAGAGTGTTTTAAGTAAATTTGTGGGAAAAAGCATTAAGTTGCCATGGTGACCCTCATACAGTTATGAATAAGAAAAGAAAAATACACATAATTTATCTCAGAGCACTCAACAGTAAGTATTCAAGCCTCCTGTAGTGAATCACGCAGAGTAGGAGAACATCTTCAAAGTACACTGAGCATGATGGAAAGTCTATGCAGCGAAATAAATAGGAGTTTGATTTCAATGTGTTTCTTTATACTCCTGGCTCGTCTTATTATCAGTGCCGCTGTTTTGGAGAGCGTTTGGATCCTGGGGGTTCCTTACTGTATGGGGGGCTTGTTCTCTCTGTTTGCTTTGCCGTCACTGGAGTGGCAAGAAGATGGATGGGCCTTGCGGATGCCGCCACAGAACGAGCACCACCAAGAGCGCCTGACTCTAAACCTGTTCTCCACCAAGCCACCTTGTAGACCAAGTGCAATTCCCAAAGCCAACAGCTCCTGTATCATGCCCAAGATCAGGACTGGCAAGCAGACCTCAACCATCATTCAGACGAGCCCTTGGAACCGAGCGTTCCCGGATCTGTCCGCTCTCATTTGGAGCCGGGCATCACCGGTCACAATGGGAGGCATGGAAAACAGAGCGAAAGTAAACATGTCTGAGCGCATGTAAACCCCATCATTCTAAATTCATTCAAATAATGACCTCTATTTCTCAAGTGGACTTCGGAAAATTGCAAACAGCCGTTTTGCCGTAAAGACCACATTGCTGCTGCCATCGTAAATGGAGAAAGAGGCGAGCGCTGTTGCACGGAGGTCATGGAAAACATGGAAATTTCTCACTTGTCAGAGACGAAGAGTGCACAAACACTAATATCATGCAGTAAAGCTGGCTGTGGACATTTACAATGTGGGTGAGGAATAAAAAACTATCAAGAGCTACAAGAGTTCACACATGACCTTTCTTCCATAACTCCACTGCTAGCATTGATGGTGTAGTGGTTTAGGCTCAGGGCGAGAAGTCAGAAGGCTACTGGACCATTCTCAGTCCTTCAGTAATCTTAACAAATATTCATTAAGTCATTAAGTAACTGAATAAATATTAATAAAAGGTATTTATTCATATAGGTTTATGAAAATAGGAACATTTTAATAAATTTAAACCAACAGTCTTCTGACTTTTAACTAAAAAAAATCATGTATATCTAAAATATTTTATTGTATTAATACAAAGTAATATATTATAAGAAATATATTTTTTGTTAATTAATAATAATTATTATTATCATTATAGTCAATGGTCAATATTTATATTAAATAATACAAATATTATACATATTTTTTATCTATAAATTCATAAGGCTGTTGGTTCAAGATTTTTTTAAACTTTTTTTAAATTTTATTTTATAAGTACTGTAATAAATAGTAATTTTAATATTTTTTTATTAATTTAGTATTTTTATTCATGTTAATTAATATATTATAATAAATATATTTTTGTTAATTGATTATTTTGATTATTTAAAATTATAAATAATTAAATTATATATGGTCAATATTGCTATGAAATAATACAAATATTATATATGTAGGCCTATTAGATATAATTATATAAAATATAATAAACATTTATATTACATGATATTAATAGTAATAGTAATATTAATAAAACATAATTTATCATTTATATATATATATATATTAATGTTACATGTTATGTATAGTTATTTTTAATTTGAAAGCCTATAGAATGGTTTAGGGTGTGATGCAGAAGCCTGACAAATGTACTAGGGGTGGTTTAGTAGATAAGTAATGAAGGACAAACATTT
Organism: Labeo calbasu; assembly: GCA_019740295.1. Classification (NCBI taxonomy): domain Eukaryota; kingdom Metazoa; phylum Chordata; class Actinopteri; order Cypriniformes; family Cyprinidae; genus Labeo; species Labeo calbasu. The sequence continues at coordinate 11,273 of JAHKKF010502668.1, forward strand.
GAAGTGTCCAGCCAAACATTTAGCTTGTGTTGAATAGCTCTGGAGAATACAGGCTTCTTGTGTAGGTGTGCTGCACCTCCCTGGCTCAGAATAAATATCAGCGGTGGGAATGTTTGCATGGCGCTCGACCTGATGGCTCTCTCCTGTTCATGCTCACCCTTTAATGTGTGGGTTACACGGCCGGTTTGACCTACATGAGAGCCTGTGGTGAGTTTGTGTGCACAACACAGCTACACAAAAACATCAGTGGACTCCTGATCAGACTTCTGTAGAGTTATGGATCACTCCTTGTTTTAAAATTGCTAGCTAGAACTATTACTTATGTGTTATAGTTATGCGAAACAACAAGCATGGCTGTCAAGAGAGCGCTTTGTGAAACAATCGTGCCAGCTATCCTGAGGAAACTTTGGGGAGAACCAGCTACTAGATATTATATTAGTCTTTCGCCCCTATACTCAGGTCGGACGACCGATTTGCATGTCAGGACTGCTACTGGCCTCCACCAGGGTTTCCCCTGGCTTCGCCCTGCCCAGGCATAACACTGTTTTTTTTTTTTTTGTCAAATGAACGCCATGCCTCAACCTGCATATGCATTACACACTAGATTGTGTAACCCACAAAAGCTAAAATAAAATAAAATAAAACATTCAAATTTCCAGTATTTATTTTCCTAATAATAATAATAATAATAATAATAATAATAGACCTAAAATACACAAGTTCTTACATTTATCCATTATTTTGTTTCCATGGTTTAATCTAAAATACTAATGCGGATATAAAATAAAATAAAATAAAATAAAATAAAATAAAATAAAATAAAATAAAATAAAATAAAATAAAATAAAATAAAATACCATTTAAATTAAAATACCATAAATTCCAGTATTTATTTCCCTAATAATAATAATAATAATAATAATATATATAAAAATAATAATAATAATAGTAATAATAGACCTAAAATACTGTACACAAGTTCTTACATTTATCCATTATTTTGTTCCCATGGCTTAATTTAAAATACTAATTCTGATAAAATAAAATAAAACAAAATAAAATAAAATAAAATAAAATAAAATAAAATAAAATAAAATAAAATAAAATTTATTGAAACTTTACTTTTTTTACTGTACATATTATAATTCAAAGAAAGAAAGAAAGAAAGGATGGATGGATGGATGGATGGATGAATGAATGAATGAAAGAATGAAAGAAAGAAAGAAAGCTACAGAAAAACTACATTACTATTTTCTTAACCAAACATTCTTAACTACACTGTAAAAAATAAAAAAAAAACACAATTTGTTGAGTCAGCTTCAAATAATTTGTTACCCTGCTGCCTTAAAATTTTAAGTTCAGTCAACTCAAATAAGTTAAGTCAACTTGAAATGTTACGTTGTACTAAGTAACAACTTAGATATTTGTATTTGCTAAACTTAACAGATGGGTAAGTAACTCAGCTGCCTTAAAATTTTAAGTTGAATCAACTCAAATATCTAAGTTGTCATTTTGTATAATTGAACATTTCAAGCTAAATAAACTTTTTTTGAGTTGACTGAACGTAAAATTTTAAGGCAGCCAGGTAACAAATTATTTTTAGTTGACTCAACAAATTGTTTTTTACAGTGTATCCTCAAATTAAGGAATGAATGAATAAATAAATAAATAAAGTTTCTTACATTAACATTTATAAATTAGCAGATGCTTTTATCCGAAGTGATTTACAAAACAGGAAGAAAGCAATACATCAGAGTTTCCAAAAATATTTGTAATATACAATGCCAATGCTCTAGGTTATGAAAAGCATGAGTAATAATTTAAGTGTGTTATGACTAAGTGCTTTCTTCACTTTATGGGGTTTAGTGTAACTGCTTGAAACACATGACCTACGGAAGCCCCTGTCCTGCAGACAAACCTAATTACTGATAAAGCGCTGCCAGTGAATGGACGGCAGTTGTCTGCAGGAGTGTGAGGCCGGTTCAAGCCAACAAGGCTACTGTATTTCATGCCGGAAATGGACATTAATATTCAGAACCCTGCACGGGCTCTCTGGCTCTCAGGAGTCCCTCGTACACACACAGCAGCAGCCTGACATTGATTACCAGCCGTCCACTCGGCTCCCTCTCTCCTGCTGCTAAGGCTCATGGGACGGGAAACTTTAGGAACTATTAGTGGTTTCTTAAGGCCCGCGCTCTCTTATTAGAATTGGCGCCGCTTCTCCCGTCTTTCACTGCCGGTCTTTCTCAGGTTCGCGGTAGCCGGCTGATTCTCCCTGGAGATGACCGATACACAGCGGCTCAATCAGACCGGGACGTATAGATTTACATCAGTCATGTTATACCACTGTCTAACCTACTGGGAGGAGAGAACGAGTGACTGCTGAAACACAAGACGAGTTTTAGCCAATGAAAGTTGACTTTTGTTAGCTTTAAATCAGCAGCAAATACGTTTAGAGGTGTTCATTATTCAATCCGTTTAACAAAATATTTAGAAAAACATTATGAACAATCCTTTTCCTTTACGCTGAACAATGGCAGCTATACTCAAAGCCATTTTTGAGTTAAGGAAAATTATTTCTTCATTATTTTACAGCAGGCATAGATATTTGAATAAAAGAAAAATTCTCACCATTATTTGTCTTTGTGGTCATGGCTTGAGCCTTCCGGTGACATGCATTTTCAGCCTAAAACTAAACTGACATATTATTTAGAGATGTTAATCATTTAATTCACGCAGCCAAAAAAAAAAAAAAAAAAAATCTTGTTAATTTATTGCTGTCAGTAATATTTAAAGCGATACGTAGGTATATGTTTTAGAAGAAAATGCAGTTTTAGTCTTTCTACTTCACAATCTATAATATTGTAATCACAAACTATATAAAATAATGTTAATTATTCAATTCATTTAACTAAATTTTTGGGG
>JAHKKF010502670.1:0-12186 GCA_019740295.1 Labeo calbasu
GTACCCTAACTGTCATGACCCGAAAGTTCACACAGAGCTAGACAAGACAAGCGTTTGAGGTTAAAAAGTACATAAACTGTAATTTAAAAAACAAACAAACGATCGTTTTGTTAAATAAGACCCCTTTTCCTCAACTGGGATCGTTTAGAGCCCTTTGAAGCTGCATTTAAACGGCATTTTAGAAGTTTAAATTTGCGGCCACCATAGAAGTCCATTACATGAAGAGAAATCCTAAAATGTTTTCCTCAAAAAACATAATTTCTTCACGACGTAAAGGAGAAGTCCACTTCCAAAACAAAGATTCATATACTCACCCCCTTGTCATTCAAGATGTTCATGTCTTTCTTTCTTCAACTGTAAAGGGGAAAAACATTTCAGCATTTTTCTCCATATAATGGACTGATATGGTATCCCCATTTTGAACTTAATGAAATGCAGTTTAAATGCGGCTTCAAACGATCCCAAATGCAGTTGTAAACAATCCCAGCCAAGAAAGAAGGGTCTTATCTAGCGTAAAGATCGGTTATTTTAATAAAAATAATACAATTTATATACTTTTTAATGTCAAACGCATGGACTGTTATTGTTCCGGTTCGTGACAGTTAGGGTATGTCGAAAAATTCCCATCTCATGTTCTCCGTCAACTTCAAAATCGTCCTATATTGCTGATTTACCTTTTTTGTTAAGGGTATTTGATCATCTTTGCATGCTCACTTTGCAAAGACTGTGTCGACACTTCTGCAGCGATGTAGGATGATTTTGAAATGATTTTTGAAGTTGAAGGAGAAAATACGATCAGAGTTTTTCGACATACCCTAACTGTCTTGAGTCAGGGAGAGAAAGAAAAGACGAGCGTTTGAGATTAAAAAATATTTAAATTGTATTTTTTTTTTAAATAAAAATAACCGATCGTTTCGCTATATAAGACCATTCTTCCTCGGCTGGGATCGTTTACAACCGTATTTGGGATGTTTGAAGCCTCATTTAAACTGCATTTTGAAAGTTAAAAATCGGGGTACCATATCAGTCCATTATATGAAGAAAAATCCAGAAATGGTTTCCAAAAAAACCCATAATTTTTTACGACTGAAGAAAGAAAGACACGAACATCTTGGATGACAAGGTGGTGTGTAAATTATTTGTAAATGTTTGTTCTGAAACAATCGTTTAACAGTAGGAGGCACCGAAGTCGCATAAAATACACAAAATGACATACAGTGTCTTTAACGTACCTGAGTGTCCTCTAACTGTGGCCAGGTGTTTTGCACTGTTTGCGTTCCACAGGTACAGTCTTCCGTCATCACAACACGTCAGCAGAATCTGACAGTCAGGTGAAAAAGTGCAGCAGTTTACCTGAGAAACACATGAGAACATAATGCTACTGAAACAACATGCTTTGTCTTCACTTATCTAATTCAAATGTACAAACTATATACAATATATAAACATTTTTAAATATATAGAGAACGAAAATGAAGTACAGGCAAATACCAAGCTTACATACCTCTCCTTTGTGTCTGGAAAAATACTTAATGTTGGACACGCTGAAGTTTTCTGAGGAATGGCGCCACATGTCTGCTTATTCCTGAGAAAACGCCACTTCGTAAATGTAATAATTAATCACACATGGTCAACTGATGTTTAGTTGCAGTGGTTAGTGTTGCAGCTAAGTTTTGTTTGGGTATTGACTGTTTGTGTATCCAGAGTTACGCTCTCTTGAGTGTCTGAGGGCTGCGCCTGCGGTTTATTGGGATTATTCTCCTGGTTTAGACACTCATTAACTCTAAACATTAACTCTAAATTCACTTTAACGAGCTCATTCTCATTCTCAAATCTCTGGTATTTTATACAATTTGATTAAAATAACGTTATAATGGAATCCGTTTTGTCACAGAAAAACGGCACCTTATCACCCAAAAATGAAAATGTTGTCACCATTTAGTCACCTTCATGTCTTTTCAAACCTGTATGATTTTCTTTCTTTTGCAGAACATAAAAGAAAATACCACTGACTTCCATTGTATGAAAAAACAATGAGGCATTTGTCAAATCTCCTTTTTTTGTTCCATTATACAGTAATACAGATTTGAAATTACATGAGACTGAGTATATCATAACAGAATTTTAATTTTGGGGTGAACTAATAATAGCTTTAACATTTTGTTTTACTTTTCAGGAACCATAATTATTCCATATACTTTCATAATTACACAGCTTTGAAAATATAATATTATAATATATAATATAATATAATATAATTACTGCTGTTCGAACGATTAATCGCAATTAATCACATCCAAAATAAAAGTTTTTGTTTATACATGTGTGTGTGCTCTGTATATTTAGATTAGATTTATGATTTCTTTATGTGTATACATAAAGACACAGTATATATTTTGAAAATATTTACATGTATATATTAAATTCATATAATTTATATAATATATACATATATTTAATATATAAACATATTTTTCTTAAATATATACAAGCATGTATGTGTATTTATACACACATAATAAATATGCACAGTACACACACATATAATATTTTGGATGTGATTAATTGCAATTAATCATTGCCCAGCACTAAATATAATATAATATTATGCATTAAGTTGATTAGTTGTGTATTAGTATATAAGTGTATTCGTTAAATGACATAAAATGAAACTTTAAAATAGTTACTAAATAATATTTAATATTTATAACACATTCAGTATTAAGAAATTACAGTAGCAATATGATTTTAAGACCAGGTCCTTTTAGTAAGTCCCAAATTTCAGAAATTTCCACATAGATAAGGAATTTTGGCATCGTACTGATAAATGCATCATCTCTATGCATGTGTGTTCATGTTGTGTGGGCAATATGTGTCTGAAGACCAGTTCACACAAGTGTAAACACACTCTGCGACCCTTTTGAATTCCTGACGTGTAAGTGTCATTTCAGAACTCGAAGTACTTTTCCCGTAAAAATGTGAGTATTTTTGAGAAATGACCCCCTGTCACTAATTTTCCGTGCTTGACTGTTTCTGATTTACTCTCTTTGTAAGGACGACATCTGTGTTCCAGTCACACAGTTTGAGAGAGCAACTGACGCACCAGATCAGTAGGCTGTCTGTCTGAATGTTTACTTTGAACTGCAGGATGTTTAGTTGTTTTTTGCAGGAGGATGTTTAGTAGTGGTTTGCACGAGTTTCATGCAGCTCGCTCACAGCAGAAAACGTGTGATGAGTCACTCAGTTCATCCTCATGTATGTATAACAGTGACACCTTACACATTTAATGAATAATAATCACTTTGATAGAAACCCAGCAGTTTGAAAACAGTTTGATGCACATGCCTTTTAGCAAAAATTGCAAACTGTTAGGGGACAAAAAAAAAAACAATGCTAAATGCAAAACAAAAAAGCAACTAAAATCATGCAGATTTAAGATTTATTTATCGTCTAATTAGCTTTTTAGTATAGTTCACTCAAAAATAAACCTTTTTGAAAATGTATTCAGCCTTGCAATCCATGTAGATGAGTTTGTTTCTTCATTATTTGGAGAAATGTAGCATTACATTACTTTCTCTCCAACAGATCCTCTGCAGTGAATGGGTGCCGTCAGTATGACAGTCCAAATAGCTGATAAAAACATTTTTAGCTGCATTTTTGTAAGAAACAGTTCCATTATTGTGATGTGTTTATCAGCTGTTTGGACTTGTATTCTGACGGCACCCATTCACTGTAGAGGATCAACTGGTGAGAAAGTGATGTAATACTACAAATCTGATGAAGAAACCAACTCATCTACATCTCGGATGGCCTGATGGTAAACATATAATATGCAAATGTTCATTTTTGGATGAACTAGTTCTTGAAAAAAAGAGCAGAAAATATTATGTGTAAAATACGTTTGTGTTTTAGCTCATTTTTTTGTTTAACTCTCGCGCAATGACCTGTTTTGGTATTGTGTTCGACTGCTACTTGATGCCCAATGTAAAATCTATTTATTTTAAAGGAAGCTGAGCCTTCTGGCCTGCATAGTAAGGGTTAGGTCTATAATTAAATCATATGTTTGTGCGGATATGTGTGGGCGTGCAAGAATGGATGTTTTTGTGGATTATTTGGTTAATCACATCTACGTGTGTTCTTTGTAGGAAACAAAAAAGCACGTCTCTTCTAACATTGATGTGTATTTGATTTGCTCCCACAGCGTCGTGCACGGCACAAGCTGACTGCACCGCAGTAACCATCATAACCAACAAATTTATAAAAGAAGACAGTGATGGGAAGTGAAAGGAGCCAGATCAGAAATGTCACATTTAGTTTTGTGTTATCTCTCACCTGCAGACGTTTCCTCCACAACAAAGTTAAACTTGCATGCAAAAACATCGGCAGAACAACAAGATATTAGTTTAAAACCATCAAAACAAAGCTAAAAATGCTGTTGGACCAACAGGTCTTACTTTTTCCCCCCTCAGGTGAGGGGTGCCGCCAAGTGAGAAACAAATAAATAAAACCTTCGAACGGTCCCCTTAAGAGTGTAGTTGGAAAAAGTTTTGGATAATTAAGAACCTCAAGACCACAAAATGGTCGAAGTAATGATGGTGTCAAAGGCTGAAAGGGGTTCAAAAGTGCGGGCAATGATGATGTCATCGGTTTGGAACGACACCGCTATTCTGGAGAGAGAGAGAGAGAGAGAGAGAGAGAGAGAGAGAGAAAGAGAGAGAGAGAGAGAGAGAGAGAAAGAGAGAGAGCGAGCCCTCTCGTGTCGCTTTAGACTTCATTTGGATTCTACACTCAGACAAACCGTTTGGAGACTTCGCTTGTTTTTGATTGAGTATATTGGACGTGTTTCTCAGTCATGGGGAAAGTTTTTCTTATTGTTCTGATTACTTTAATTCTTCTGAACGTGACCCAGGCTAATGGTAAGCGAATAGATTTTTTAAACGTGTTTAATTTCGATTCACTTCAAACAATCCATCCAAACAGTCTGAATTTCCTGTTGTATGCTACGTAAGTCGTGAGTCGATTTACTGTAAAATTGCAAATTTTACAAATACAGCATTAGATCTGAGTTTGCTCAAATAATGTAAGTAGAACTGGAGTGTTTAAGTTTTCGATTTTGATTATATTTTTAGTTAATGTATTTCTTAGTAAACTAATGAATAATCAAACAGATTTAATCAGTTACAGTAAAACATTTTACAAGTTTTGTTGTTTTTTATATAGACCGATTTAAAATGGTGTAAGACACAACACAATGTCGTATTAATAAAATCTAACGGGTAGTTTCGCAAATAACGCGAAAATAGGATTATTTCTTTCCATAAACAAACAATCTTAAAGAGTGTATTCTTCCGTGAAATAACCTCAAACTGATTTAATCAGCTACAGTAAGACATTTGACACGTTTAGCGTTGTTTTGTTGTTTTATGAATATTTTATGAATATTTTATAGGCAAATTTAAATAGGTATAAAACACAACAGAAGGTCTTATTAATTAATAAAATCATGAGTAGTTTGCAAATATCGTGAATAGGATTATTTATTCTCTATTCATCAGTGGAATAATCTATAATCATAGATTATATGATTATATTTAATCAACCACAGTTAAACATTTGAGAAATGTTATTTATTGTTGTTTTTATTTTATGAATATTGTAATATGTTGTGTTAATATTTAATATACCGGTGTTAAGTAGGCTAGTATGAGACGCATATTTTTCACATTTTTTCTTTTTTTAAATCTTATCAGTTAATAACAGTTTGAGATTGATTAAATGATACGTTATAAAAAGCTTTTTATTTCAGATAAATGCTAATCTTTGGATCTTTCTAATAATTAAAGAATCTTGAAAAATGTGCTAAACTGTTTTAAGTATTGATAATAATAATGAAAAATGTTTCTTGAACCGCAAATCAGCATATTAGAATGATTTCTGAAAAATCATGTGACACTGAGGTCGGGAGTAATGATGCTGAAAATTCATCTTTGATCACAGGAATAAATTACATTTTAAAATATATTAAAATAGGAAGCAGTTATTTTAAATAGTAATAATATTTCACAATATTATTGATTTTACAGTGTTTTATGCAGGCTTGGTGAGCAGAAGCGACTTCTTTAAAAGCATTAAAAATCTTACTGTTCAAAAACTTTTGACTGGAAGTTTGTGTCTGCACAACTTTTTTTTTTTAAATCAATTAACGTAAATATTTAAATTGCAATAACACACAATATCAAACTGATATAATGATCATCATTATGATGTCAAAAGAACTCATCAATATCATGTTTGCAATTTAAAAATCTTTAATTAAATAGCATTTTTTAACTGGCAACCATGCATTTATTTAAGTTGTGGTGATATGATTTTTTTAGATTGCATACAAAACAAAAATATATTCTATTCCTAATTGTTCTCTATGTCTACTTGCAGGAAAGAGCTCCAGAAAGGTCAAACGCAACAGCACTAGCATGGCCCGCCCGAGGTTTTTCCAAGGACACGCCATCCCAGTCAACGTCCCTTCTCCAAACCGAACGACAGACCCCCAAACACACATCCTACCGCCTGCCGTTGATGTCGAAGTCAAGTTACAAAGCAACAACACGGCAAACTACCTACAAGGCCCTCTGAGCAACAGGTTTATCCCAGCTGTCTACATCATAGCCATCATTGTCGGCATTCCCTCCAATATCGCCATCTTGGTCTCCGTTGGAACCAAAGTGAGGTTCATTTCATCGGCTATTTTGTACTGTAGCTTGGCAGCGTCAGACTTGCTGCTGTTGTTCAGCCTGTTACTGAAATCACATTATCATCTCAACGGAAACCATTGGATATTTGGCGAAACTGCTTGCCGTATTACAACCGCCTGTTTTTATGGAAACCTTTACTGCTCCGCTTTCACACTAGCTTGCATTAGCATCAAACGCTACCTAGCTGTGGTTCATCCGTTCCTTTACAAGCGCTTGCCTAAGCGCTCATTTAGCGCATGGGGTTGCTTAACCGTCTGGATTGTATTTATTATCGCACTTTTGCCGGAAATCCTACTGCAACAAAGCTACCGCATCACAGATCTCGGAATAATCACATGCCACGATGTTCTTCCTAATAATTTAGATTACTACCATTGGCTAGTCTTTTATAATTTAGGCTTAACCTGTATAGGTTTTTTCCTGCCCCTAGTGGTGACAGTCACATGTTACATCTCTATTATCTGGCACCTGAACCGTTCACACCGAGACTGGGCTCTTTATATCAGAGCTAGCACGTTTAATTTTGTTATTTTCGTTTTGTGCTTCGGCCCGAGCAGCTGCCTTCATTTCGTGCATTACGTTCTGCTGTCTGTCAGCTTCACGGAAAGTTTTTACATTTACTTTAGCGTGGCCGTGTGTCTGTGTTGCCTGCATAGTGCACTAGATCCGTATCTGTTCGTGCTCATGTCCAGGACTGTCGGAACCAAACGGTACTTCCTGACACGCAAAGGACGGGCGCTTAGCATCTCGGCGTAAGGTCAAGAGGAAATGTGTGGTCTGGAGGCCGTTTAACTTCCCTAATCTTTAAAACTGTCACTTTAATGTGACCTGTCTGAAAAGACACTTTTTTTTTAAACAAATTAATACTTTTATGCAGTAAAAATGCATCAAATTGATCAAAAACGACAGTAAAGACATTCACATTTTATAATAACAGATTTCCTTTGAATGTTCTGTTCATCAAAGAATCCTGAACAACATACTGCACAGAAATATAAAGCAGCACAACTGTTTTCAACATCAATAATAAGAAATATTTCTTGAGCAGAAAATCTGCATATTAGAATGCTTTCTGAAGGATCATGTGACACGGATATTGAAGTAAAGAAAAAGGTAATTGTGATTTTTTTGGACTTTTTTTCCCTTGCAATTCTGATTTTATATCTTAGAATTCTTTTTATAGCAGTTTGGAGAAAAATGCTCAGAGGTGTTAGATATAAACTTAGCACTGTGATACTTCACAATTCTGAGAAGAAAAGTTAAGATCCTTGCACACTGAGTTTACGAAATTTATATATGCATTTTTTTGTATTCATCACAAGTTTCGTCACGCACCTCTCAGAATGTTTACTATGGATGTAAAAAACGCAGAAAAATGTGAAAAACTCGATTTGATTTTTTTTATGACGGACGAAAGTTTTGGAGGCAGTGTGTAAACGCGTTTGACACAACGTTAAGTCATACTTCTGTTTAAACATGCAAAGGTCTCATGGCAATTGGTAAATATTTTACGGCAAGGCTAATTTTTGCTAAATCGTACTTTACGAGTTCCCCAGTTCGTATAAATTTGTACAAATAAACAAATCGTACAAAATTGTACAAGTGAGGTCCTACAAATTTGTACAAATTAGTCATCTTGTAAAATACGAACAAATTGGTCTTTGCTGCAAATTACGGACAAGATTTTTTTTAAATGATGGACGTACATTTCGGAGGCAGCGTGTAAACGTTATTTAGACAACGTGAGGTTGTATTTATTTTGTTAACGTGCGAAAATCTCATGGCAATTCGTACATACTTTACAAATTGGCTGTTTTGTATGAATTTGTACACCCTCGTACAAATTATTTTTTTTGCTAAATTTTTTGTCAAAATTTGTCACGGCGGCTCAGGATTGTCAAAACACCTCTCAAAATGCTAGCTACAAATGCGAAACATGCAGAAAATTGAACCCGATCCGATTTTTTTAAGACGGATAAACATTTCGGAGGCAGTGTGTAAACATGATTGACACAGCGTGAGGTCGTATTTAATTTTTAAGGTGTGGAAAACTCAAGGCAATTCGTACATATTTTACGAGGTGGCTAATTCGTACGAATTCGTACCTCACTTGTACAATTTGTAGAAAAGCGTACATATTTTACGAGTTTGAAAACGCACAGAATTCATCAATGGCAGTTTGAACATATTTTACAAGGTGGCTAATTCGTACAACCTCACTTGTACGATTTTTGCCAAATCATATATATTTTACGAGTTCCCAAATTTGTATGAATTTGTACAAATTACCTACTGCCAAGGTCATAGCCACCTTGTAAAATACTTACGAATTGGTCGTGAGATAGCGTTGCAAATTTCTGACGTGAATTTTGGATTCGGTGTGCAAAGACCTTAAAGGTCAATTTTCGTATGTGTTTTTTCGTATTTTTCAAAATTCGTCATGCACAGAACATCACGGTGGCTCAAAACACTGAAAATTGAACCCGATTAGTTTCGGAAGCAGTGTGAACGTGATTGACACAACGTGAGGTCGTATTTATTTTTTAAGAAAATCTATTTGTTGCAACTTGTACATATTTTCCGAGGTGGTTAATTCATACAATCGTACATATTTTACGACTTTTCCACTTAGTAAGAATTTGTACGAATGACCTACCCCTAAAAATCTGAGTTTAATTAAAAAAAAAAAAAAAAAAAAACAGGCTTTCATATTGAAGACTGGAGTAAAGGCTGCAGGAAATACAGATTTGCATCACAGGAATAAATCTTATAAATTATTTTTTATAATATATTCAAACAGAAAACCATTATTTAAATTGTAATATTTCACATTCTGTATTTTTGATCAATTTGATGCATTAAGTATATAAAGCAAATAGTCAATTGTGATTTCATGTCGACTATGTTGTTCTAAAAAGAAGTAATCTAGAATGTTTTTTGGTTTCGGTCTTGTTTCTGAACCGGCTTGTTCTAGATTTAAAGTTTTTAATATGTGAAGTGCCACGAGGAAAACTAATAGTTGGTAGATCCAGCCAGAATTGGCTGGACAGAAGCAGCACCTTTTATTCTGAATACAAATGGTGAGTCATTTGAATGGCCCTGAAAGAAAAGCATGTAATATACTGCCTGGACTGTGTTCAGAGTCTGTGTGTTTTGAATGTTACATAAAGCCTTGTTGACCAAGGCAAAGTTTGTCTGTATATGTTATCCTTATTTGTATAGAGAATCTAAATGCTTTATTGTAATGCCTATTTTTAAACTCATGTGATTTCAAAGCACAGCATTAATATAGTCATTAAAACAAATGAAACAAAAGCTGACTGTCTTATATTTTGGTTCAGTGAATCATTAACAGGATAGATGTTCATGTTTAATGTGCCGTCCAGCTGACATTGGGTTTTCTCTGTGGATTTTTTATTGGATTTGATGCATCATACAGCATGCAGGATGGATTCGACTGCAGTTTGGAGACGCTGTCTCTGGCTTGAAGACAAAAGTGCCAGTGGGTTGTGACTAACTGTGTAGCAACAGATTCTTTCTCTCTAATTCTCATGCAGACATGCACATACAGAGACAAACACTGCATAAAGGAATAGTACACCCAAAAATGAAAATAAGATGAACATTTACTCACCCTCAGGCCATCCAAGATCCAGATGAGTTTGTTTCTTCATGGGAACGAGGAAAGGAGGAATGTAGCATTACATCACTTGCTCATTAACGGATCCTCTGTAGTAAATGGGTGCCGTCAAAGAGTCCAAACCGCTGATAAAGACATCACGGTAATCCACAACTAATCTACACCACTCCAGTCCATCACAGAACATCTTGAGAAAAAATGTATCCCTTGCCCTGTTATGACTTGTCCTTTTTAGATGAAATATGGGGAAATATTCCAGCTTGAGGTGAATTGCAAATGCACTCACTTGAAGCCTTCATGTAGATGTCTACAGTTTCAAAAGAGTAAAATTTCAGGAATGAGGAAGTCAAGTGAGAAAATGTCTGTTAATGCACAGAAATTAATGAATAAATTAATCTATTAAGTAGAATCCATTAAGTGGTTTGGCAAACTTCCATCCATCAAAAGTGTCAAATATGGAGAAGTCTTCTGGAGAAAGCTTGATTGAATTCAGTTGAATTCAGATTTAAGTTTTTGGTCAGTTTGGTTTTCTTATCAAAACTGAAAGTATCAGGATGCACAGGTGAAAATCAGGATGCACAGGTGAGGGTGCTGCACGAATATTTTTTGGTCCATAATCCCAAATGACCTAAAAAAGTTGTTTAAATTCGAGATTAGTATTTGCTAAAGTGTTACAACAAGACAAAATAACAAGACAGCGTCATTTATTTACCTGAATGTTTGTTTGTTCATTCATTAATTTGTTTTATTGCTACATTAATATGTATTTGTTCATGTATTTGTTTTTTATTTATGTTTATTCGTTATTTGTTTTATTAATATTTAAATTTTTACATTTATTTATTTTTGTAGTTAATTTATTTTTTTTCTTATTTCTTTGTACACTGATTTTTTTCTTTTTTATATTTTACTTATTTATTGTTTATTTACTTATTCATTCTTTTTGTTTCTTTTTTATTTTAGTTTTTCATTTATTTAAATTTTTACATTTATTTATTTTTGTAAATAATTCATTAAATCATTGATTTGTTTCTTTATTCATTATTTATTTATTTGCTTGTTTATTTACTTATTCATTATCTTTTGTTTCTTTATTAGTGTTTTATTTGTTCATTAATTTGGCCATTCATTTATTTGTTTACTTTTATCTTTATCAATATTTATTCATTCATATATTTGTTTCTTTTTAAATATTTGTTTATTATCGTAATTAATTTATTTGTTTCTTTATTTATATTTATTTATTTATTATTTATTATTTTAATATTTTACATTTATTTATTTTTGTAATTCATGTATTTGTTTTCTTATTTCTTTGTTCATTGATTTGTTTCTTTCTTTTTTTATTTATTTATTTACTTATTTATTTATTTGATTGTTTATTTACTTATTCATTATTTTTTGTTTCTTTATTATTATTTTATTCTTGTATTGGTCATTCATTTATTTGTGTACTTATATCTTTATCAATATTTATTTATTAATGCATTTGTTTCTTTATTTATATGTTATTTATTTTAATTTTTACATTTATTAATTTTTGCAATTCATTTTTTTTGTTTTCTTATTTCTTTGTTAACTGATTTGTTTCTTTATTTATATTTTGCTTGTTTATTTACTTATTCGTTTTTGTTTCATTATTATTTATTTATTTATTGATCATTTGTTTATTTGTTTACTGATATCTTTATAAATATTTATTTATTCATGTATTTGTTTCTTTGTTAATATTTATTTAATCTTCATTGATTGATTTGTTTCTTTATTTATATTTTATTTGTTTATTTACTTATT
>JAHKKF010502673.1:0-24147 GCA_019740295.1 Labeo calbasu
CTTGTTGACACAGTTGTTTGAGATAGCCTAATGATCATAGATTGCAGTGGTAAAAGTATAGGCTAATTAAATATTTGCACACATATTCCATTTAATTGAATTAGTACTGAAATCTCATTGATGTTTCCCATTCCTTATGGCATTTGGATTAGGGAATATCAAAATGTGTAATCTGTGTGCAGACATCTTCCTTATCGAAACTTGTCGTGAGTCGTGAGAATGAGGAGTTCATCAGGATACACATAAAATTTGACATACACAGAGAGACATGTAAATGAAAAATGCATAGGTGTTCTTAATATTTTTTACAGTGTCATCATTTACTCACACTAAGCATGGACACTCACTGGAGTATAATACAACTGGGTCTTATAAACAAATGTATTTTGCATCTATAGCATCTTTCTAAAACCCAAGGTCGCTTAAAAATCCAAGATTTTAGACTATTAATTTTTAGAAAATAAAGTATTTAAATTAGTAAGGAAAAAAAGTAAAACATATAAAACAACTTGGACTTTTCCTCAGTGAGAAAAACAGTTTCAAAACTTCTGTTCACAGTTTTGTGCACCTCATAAAAGTTTATACAACCATAGACACCGGTAAAAAATGCATTTTGCAAGAACATAAATGTATAAGGATGGAAAACACACAGCTGACTATGTTGTAAAATAGATCCTGTTGTCAACTGACTGATAAAGTCTGGTGCAAATTTGCATAGACAATATGGCCAAAATGACCTACTATAGCTGCACTTCCCTATGTGCTCAGACCTATTTAAACCTATTTTTGTGTTTATAATTAAATACTGATGTTCCTGTAGGGCTATTAGATCTAATACAGAGTGTCAGCACATTAATGTTTTGATTATTGTGTATATTGTATACATCATATTATACAGTTTGGAAACACTTATGATTTTGTTATGCTTTCCTGTTCATATTTTTCTCCTAATTTTATCTATCCAAAATTGCTTTTGCATTTAATGCATGTGTACCTATAAATGTGTTAACAAAGATCAATCTACACTATTATTTGAGACAGAATTTTTTATTTATTTATTGCAGATTGATTGTCCCATGTGTTAAGAATCAGTGTATTAATAGCAGTTAACATCAAAGAAAATAAACGAAATAGTTTTGTTTTTACATTTGTCTTGATTATAGGGGGTTAATAAACATTGAGAAGCCATATGAGGCACAAACATAAAAAAACAACAATACTAAATAAATATTATCAGACATTTTGATTAATTTATTTTGGATTATCGCTCGGGGGCTAATATACTATCATTGCTAGTTTTATTTTAGTAACTACGCGATTTTTTTTTCTAATGATTTTTTTTTTTTCTGATAAAACTATTTGCCTTATTAGGTGGACCACGTACCTTAACAGGACAAATATATACATATCACTATTTTAAAAGTGCCTATGTGAAAGAATGAAAATGAGAAAACCGAAAGAGAAAAAAAACACATTTAACCTGACACAGTGACGTATACAGCCACTTCCGCTCCTGCAGGAAAAACACTCGTGAAGTTTGTGAACGGGGACACGAGCAGGAGATGGGCTGAACCGAACCACTTCGGCGATAATAAACCGAGTGAGTAGCTTGAGAAATGACCCTTATTAGTACATCTGTCTCTGTGTGAGTGTGTTTATGGATATGGAGTTATGTAAAAGTGTAAACACGGATCCTACTCTAGATTCAAGGCAGGATTAAATGGAGACAGGGCGAGGTTGGGCTTTTCCGCGCTGTTGCTAACTGACAGACGTGGATTTTAGACACATCATCCTTGTAATACAATAACAGTGTTTATCCAAATAGAAATAATATATCAAGGATAATATTTATCTATATTATTTAATTGTAGAGTTCGACTGTAACTGTGAGCATACTTCCATCGCCATAATAATAATATCAGTAAAATCACATCATAAATGTCGATCTGTTTAAGCATGGACAGATTTGAGTCATGTATGTTTTGATGGATTGATTGTCAGTCTTCGTTCTGTCTAATCTCATCTGGCTTTTCTGATTTATCTTTTTTAAACTGTGGGTTTACATTTACTTTATCGTTTAAAGATGGCAGTTTATGTAAACCCTTGTGTCTTTTAGTTTGTGTATATGCACGTAAGTTAGCTTGATAAAAATGTCTGGATATAAATGAAAAAGGTACCCTCACTCATTGAAAACCTAGAAATATCTTTTTTTAACTCAAATTTGCATAGCGACTCTATGTATTTTCTTGTCAATTTATTTTTTCTTTTTAAATCCTTATCTTGTGACCACAAACAGCTGAAAACATTTTAGGAATTGGGTAGAAGAACTCAACTATTTAAATTAACCACTGTGGCAACATCTCTGTTGTTGTACTGAGTTACGGTTTTGTATTATTATCAGCGTTCTGTTTTTGGCTTGCCTTTACCACAGAACAACCAATGGGCACCTGACCTAAAATGTGCTGAAATGTTGCGTAACAGCATGTCATTGTTTAAGGACATCACTTTTTGTTGTTGTGTTTGTAAACGGGCTTGATGAATGGGTCGGTCAGCAAACATTTGGCTTTGGTTTTACGGACAATATGTTGACCACATCCAACATGATATATCACTTAAACTTTCCATGATCATGGTTTTGCAGATAGAGCTGTTGTTACATGTTTTAGTTGACATGCAGAGTTGTTTGTTTAATGCATTAATTTTACATTCGAGAGAAGCATTCTTTAATTTCAACTTATTTTTACTACCTTACTCTAGTCTTCATTTGTTTCCACTATGTTGGTGATGTTTATCCAATGATTAGTTATGATAAACAGCAAAATAAAGGAACGAAAGAGGGAGCGACCAATATTTTTCTTGTGCATGTCCCTGAGATATTGGTTTAATACAGATCTGTTACAGATGTGCATGTCTACATACACATTGGTATGTTCATGTCAGGGTTATTATTGTACACTAAGACAAGTTTGTGAACAAATACAAATTTTTAATGGAAGCAACTAGAAAACCAAAATGAAACAAAGTTATGTAGAAACCTCTAAGATTTTGCTTTTTTTTTAGCAACAGTGTTAGTTCCTGATTCCTTTTCTATAATTGGTACAACAATAACTGAAATGAAATTGAAATATGAAATTGATCAGTTACTCAACTTCATGTCGTTCCAAACCCATAAGATGTTTCTTCTGTCTTTGAAACACAAATGAAGCTATTTTAATGAAATCTTAAAGGTTTTTGTCCATCCACTATAAGTCTGTTCCATCAAAATGTTTGACATCAAAAAGTTCAAAACAACATTTGAGCTGTTTAATCCAAGCCTTAAGCGGAGTTTTTATTTTATTATTTTTTATGCATTTTTTTTTATTATTGAAAGTAGACATAACAGAAGACTGTAGAAAAACAAAAGAAATATACACAAAACCAAAGGCAAACATATGGACAAATATGCAATGTGTTACTCCTTCTAATACATGTGAGAAGAAAAGGTTTGTATAAACAAATAATAATAACAGTAGTAGTAATAATAATAATATATGCAGCTCCAGTTTGTACACACTGCTAATATTGATAAAAAAGAAAAATATATGTGAAGAAAAAGTAGAGAGAAATAAATATTTTTGCCATTTGAATATGTGCAAAATTCGAAATATAGTAAATAATTATTGTTTTTTTTTTACACCATTGCCATTCTGAAAATATAGCTTATACTAAATAATAATAATAATAGTGAATAGAGTTTTTCTGATCGCTTTAACATTTGGTTGGATGGACTTTTAATGAAGTGACAGAACTCGTAGATTTTATTACAAATATTGTCACTTGGGTTTCGAACATAAAAGAAGTCTTTGGGTTTGGAATGACATGGTGACAGGTAATTGTGAAGAGAACTGATGACAAAATTTTCGTTTTATGGATGAACTAACCCTTTAAATATTTAAAATGTTGAAAAATGTTAAACTATAATAACCTTAATGTGTATGCATGTTGGCAATTGCTGAAACTAGCTCAAGGGCAATAGCTTGGTACAACTTTGGTTCAAAACAAATGTGTGAGGTGCATGTGCTTGTCTGTTTTGCCTAAATCGCTGCACAAATATGCCAACCTTTGGTTTATAACAATATGAGAGAATTAGGTCGCAGTGAGTATGTCTTGTGCCGTGCACATGCAAACACACAGTCTGGGTTAAAGTGGTGTTTCATGTGCCTTATCTGTGACGTTGATCTTTGTCAGTGAAATGGCAGATTTGTTTTCTAATCAGGGATTCAAAGAAGGATATGTGCATGCAAACCAACCTGAGTGTCTTCCTGTGTGTGTGTGTGTGTGTGTGTGTGTGTGTTACAGCACAATATATAACATAAACAAATTAAGCTCAACATGTAATTCTAACCTTGTTACACACACACACACACACACACACACACAAACACTCGCCTAAGATCTAGAGATAAGGAGTTTGGCCTCTAAACTTCTTTGTGTGTGTGTTAATGTGGTTGGTCTAGTCTAAAACAAAACGAATCCTGTCTAGAACATGACCAGACCTGTCTTGGAGACTATCTGCCCAATCTAAAATGAAAATCAGGAGGAGGAGAGCGAGAATAAGGGATCTGAATCCTCTCCAGCTGTTACCCTGCTTTTGCCGGCTCTGATAAGCAGCACATCAGCAGATAACAGCTCAGAATGAGATATCTGTGTGCTTTTGTTCAAACTCGAATGCTCTATATGTCATGTTTTGCTTTTGACGGTACAGGCCTGCATACTCTGAGACTTAGAAGAACAGGGCTTCTCTAGAACCTATGAGCATTCCAGAACACAAGGCTGATTCTGTGCTCTGGAACCCAGGGCGGGGCTGAACAGCGCTTCATGCTAATTGGTGAAGTGACTCATGGTCATTGTTGCCTCTGTAGGGCGATGACACAGCAGGCCTTGTCTTCCTTCACAGCCTTTGTCTGTTTATGACTTACACTCATGCCATTAATGTCCCGGCCCTCGGAATACAAGAGGAGAATGGTTGATTTATTCTCGGTTTTGCCATTCCGACACGTTATGTGCCATATTCACGTGTTGTCAGAATGTTACATAATACATCTTGAGAATGCATGTTGCAAAATGTGTGTTTATGCACACTAAATTTGATCAGAAGTACAAAAAACGGTAATATTGTGAAATATTATTGCAATTCAGAATGCCTTGATTTCTGTTTATTGTATTTTAAAATTTAGTTATTTTCTTTTGATGGCAAAGCTGAATATTCAGTGCCACATGATCCTTCAGAAATGCTGATTTGGTGCTTTGGTTTTTTTTTTTTTTTTTTTTGTAAAGTATGGTTAGCTTTTTTTTTTCAGGATTCTTTGATGCATAGAATGTTATTTTGATTCATTTAATACTTCCTTGAGGAATTTATTTCTTTAAAAAAACTAAAATCTTACTTATCTATTGTGAATTATACACTATACACTATTATACACTTATACACTACACAGTCAAAAGTTTTTAAACAGTAAGATTTTTAATGTTTTTTAAAAGAAGTCTCTTCTGCTCACCAAGCCTGCATTTAGTTGATTCAATGTACAGCATATTTAATGTATATTTTCACTATTTAAAATAACTTTCTATTTGAATATATTTTAAAATGTAATTTATTCCTGTAATTTCAAAGCTAAATTTTTAGCATCATTACTCTAGAATGCATTCTAATATTTTGATTTGATGCTTACAATCATTTATTATTGTGTTGAAAAAAACAGCTGAGTACATTTTTTCCAGGATACTTTGATAAATAGAATGTTCAGAAGAACAGCAATTATTTTAAATATAAATATTTTGTAACATTAGAAATGTCTTTATCATCACTTTTGATCAATTTAAAGCCTCCTTGCTAAATAAAAGTCATCAAATAATCCTAAAAAATGTACTCAACTATTTTAAATATTGATAGTAATAATTAATTAATTCTAATAAAATTATTATTAAAAAAAAAAAAACTTAAACAACAAAACAACATATTAGAATAATTTCTGAAGGATCATGTGACACTGAAAACTGGAGTAATGATGCTGAAAATTTAGCTTTGATCATAGGAATAAATTACATATTAAAATATATCCAAATAGAAAGCAGTTATTTTAAATAGTAAAAATATTTTACAATATTACTGTTTTTGCTGTGTTTTGGATCAAACAAATGGCTTGGTGAGCAGAAATTAATTATTTTAAAAATTATAAAGATCTTTCTGTTCAGAAACGTTTGACTGGTTTTTTTTTTAGTTTTTTTTTTTTTTTTTTTTTAATTCTCCCAAAATCTAATTGTCTTATTCTTACACAACCTTTTTTTGTTTTGTTTTTGTTTTTGTTTGGTCATTTACCATGGTTATATTTTGTTGTTCTTCCTCTGAATAGAAAAAAAAACTACTAGACTAATCTAATCTATGGTCTTGTCAGTTACTAATTCAACACAGTGCTGTGATTCACATCCTGTGCTGAAGACTTTGACACACCAGAGAAAGAAAATATTTTTCAACTGAAGGAGCACAAGAAAGAGGAGAAAGGAAGAGAGAGGGGTCATCGAGGAAAGAGGGGGAATTTTTACGACCGCGTAACGGCATCAGCTCATTTACTGTTAGTCTGACTAACTGCTTTCTCTCTTCCCAATCTTTGCATCCTATCCCATGCTCCTCCCTTTCCATCTCTGTCTCTGTCTTCAGCAGTTACTGATATCAGAGAGAGGGGGAATGAGTAGTGTGAAGAGAGGGGGACATGCCTTACGTGGACCGGCAGAACCGCATCTGCGGTTTCCTGGACATCGAAGAATTGGAGAACAGCGGCAAGTTCCTGCGGCGGTATTTCATCCTGGACACGCAGCAGGGTAGTCTGGTCTGGTACATGGACAACCCACAGGTATAATCTGACTGAAGTCTAAATGCATACTGGGTAATGTAGTTCTGATTCACTACTTGAAGTAGATATTGTTTCTTGGTCGTCTAGAACCTGCCTGTAGGTGCCAAACACGTGGGTTCTCTCAGTCTCACCTACATATCCAAGGTAAGCTGCCACCTTTTCACACACAACAGTTTTCACACATTCTGGCATGTCTGCGTCATTGCGTTTTTGAGAAATTGCTATAACACTCCCTTTCTTGTCATAGGTCAGTGATGCCACCAAGCAGAGGCCAAAAGCGGAGTACTGCTTTGGTAAGCCTTTCTCACATCTACACGCACTTTTACTTCACACTCATTCTGGTATCGGATTTTAATACAACTGGGTGTTTTGTAATGTTATGATGCTTTAGATGAAGTTTAGCATCTCATTTTTTCTGTCTTTATTTATGAAAGTGTAAGCCTGATATTTCAAGTTTTATTTTTTTCCATAATTTATACTAATTTTTTTTTTAATTTATTTTTTTGTACGTTTACATATTTTTAAATTGCTTCGAAATGAAAACAGACGAAAATGTGTAATGTTTTATTTATATAGCACTTTAATGTTATTCTGAAGATCTCATGTAGTGTGAACAGGCCTTGAGAGTTGCAGCTCAAGCCTCAGTTCTTTGAATTCTGGCTAGGTGCTATAGAGAAAGCTTTTAAGTTTGGTTTTAGGTCATGTTTTTACTGTAAGCATTGCTTTTGTACTTTTTGCGATGGTGCTCCACCTAACATTTTTTTTCTGCTCTTCTATTTCACAAACACTTAAAGTTGATTTTGAGCCCATACTCGTTCTCGCAGCTTATACGCTCAAACTTTTGTGTTGCTTTGCATGTACGGTTACTGCAGTGCACATGGTAACCTTCTGCACAACATGAGTGGAAACAGGAAACGGTGGTCTGGTCACTTGATAGATGTGTGTACGTGTGCACATGTGCTTCTAAAATCTTGCTCTTTGCAGGATGCTTCTGTAGTAATCTGAACTTCATACTGAAGCATTCATGAAATCCGGTTTATTGGTGTAGTTCTTCAAAAATAATCACCAGTACTTCTTACCAGTCCTTCTAACTTTTTAACAGTTGTTTTTATCCAGATACAGCTTAAGAAATTGTTGACTCATTTATTATTGATAATTTATTTATTCATCATCTTCCAAGCCCATATAACTATGTTTCTTTCATGAAACACAAAATCAAAGAAACACAGCAAAAACTGTGGCTGTGACGCTCTAAAATGACGAAAACTTCTTTTGGGTCAGATGAATCAGTTGATTGAGTTCACTAAACCGGTCTGATCTGGTTCTCGGGTTCAACTCACTCAGTTATACAGTTGCAACAGCTCACTTGAGTTATGGCTTATCAGTGATTTCTGACTTTTATTTTGGTTTGAATTGCAAAAAAACACAAAGCAGTCATTTTGAAAATGTCATTGTCAGGAAAATATTACACAAACACCTAGAAATAAACAATATCAGCAAAATTTGAACCATAGGAGGACACAGTGATATAACTTGCATGTGTAAGAAATATTGGTAGAAGGCAAACTTTTCAGTACAGCTGTGCATAATGAACACTGCATATGCACAATGGAGTTTATTGTGATGCAGTGATTTCTAGCATTCGCCTTTTCATCCCAGAAAGCCACTGAAAGTCACAGAATTAATCACAGAAAATTGAGTTGAGCTTCATTTTGCTGTAGCCTTTCAGTCTGAAATTGATTTGCGCTGCCTTATTGACTGGGCATGAGCCGATAATCCATAAAGTCAGCTGGGCTATAAAACATGCTATCTGTGGGCTTCTTTCTGATACACTGATATTTCTCAGAACTACTCAACAAAATTAGAGTTATGGCTGTTTCGTTATGGGAAATGGGGTTAAGCTCTTTCTCTCTGTCTATGTGCAGTCATCAATGCAGGAATGAGGAAATTCTTTCTGCAGGCTAATGATCAGCAGGATCTTGTGGAATGGGTCAACGCGCTCAATAATGCAACCAAAATCACAGTGAGTACATGCACAAGCGTGAGCGTGCACTTGCATCTGCATTTATAAAGAAATTTACCACCCTAAAACATTTTTACACAATTAAACTAATAAGTAATAAAACAAATTGTGTATTGTAATCAATCACGTATTTATCAGAATTATTATGAAGTGAGATTACAAAATCAAAAGGAAAAATTGAAAGTGTGCTGCCCTAATTCTCATGGCTGTAAATAATTTGACTTTATTGCAGTTAAAGTGTACTGTAATATAATAATTTAAGTACATCAGAATAAATAAAGGCAGTACACAACTAAAACTACCATGATGCTTGAAAGAGGTTTTTGTGCTCAGCAAGGATGCATTTGTTTGATCAAAAATACAGTAAAAGCAAATATAAAAACAAATATTATGTGTTTTCTGTTTTAATATATTTTAATATTTTATTTAATTCTGTGGTGAAGTTGAATTTTCGACAGCCATTACTGTGTTTAGTCTCAAATGAACCTTCAGAAATCATTCTAATATGCTGATTTGGCTCAAGAAAGATTTATTATTAACATTAACAACTTAGTGCTGCTTAATATTTTTGTCAAAACTGTGATATGTTTTTTTTCAGGATTTTTTGATGAATACATAGTCAGAAAACAGCATTTATTAGAATTTTTTTTTATAACAGTGTAACAATTTTTTGTGTCCTTGTTGGATAAAAATGTATATAAAAAAGGAGATCATTTTTGAACAACAGTGTTTATTCACCTTTGTATTCTGTCTTTATAGCATGCAAATATGTGACACTGGACCACAAAACCAGTCTTAGGTAGCACGGGTATATTTGTAGCAATAGCCAAAAATACATTGTAGGAGTCAAAATGATTGATTTTTTCATTTATAAAAATATCATTAGGATATTAAGTAAAGATCATGTTCCGTGAAGATATTTAGTAAATTTCCTACTGTAAATATATTAAAACTTATCCTTAAGTCCTGGACTGTTTGCATTAGCTATCTAGCTATTAAACAAGCTCACATGCTAATATGATATCCCATATAGGAACATTTAAAGAAACAATGAAAGCATTCAGCAAGTTCATTTAGTCAGTGTCAGTGGTTCTGTCAACACTACAGACTTGTTCACTTGCAGGTAAATTCTAGTTCGTATTCTCTGGCAGTTTATCTAAAGGTAATCCAAATATTAAAGTTCAAGCAGTTTACAAGCAAATTACAGTAAGTCCTCACAATTAAACATTGTTTCCTTATTGGAGTCTTCTTACTCTAAGTACATTTGCAGGCAAATGCATACGTACATACGCGCGGGAAGTTGAAAGTTTCTCAAAAAAAAAACAAAAAAAAAAACACCTTATCCTGTTTAAGCTCTGCGTTCCTCATCCTGATGGCGTTTTCCGTGTGCGAGTCACTTGGCTGACTAATGGGAAGTTGTATTGTTTGAACGACCCTCACCTCTGCGTCATCAGTGCTTCAGAATGCCTTCACATACACACACGCACACACACGTACCCTACAATGTCTCTGTCTCGCTTCTACACTTTTTCACTCTCTCTGTGTCACTAATATATCACACTTCCACATGCAATGGCAGGAAGGGCTCTCACTGTAGGCCAGACACTCTTGGAGCGTGGGCTGATGGATTGAAGGGCTACACAATAAGCCGTTGTTGAGTTATCCTGTGAGTCTCACAATTGATGGTTAATTCGTCTGTGCTCCATTCACGTTTTTTCCCTCCGTCTTTTGTTGCATTGCCTTTCATTTTTTTTTTTAGTTTTTTGCTGCTGCTCTGATTTTCCTCATCTTTGAAAGCTCCCTTTCACTCATTCCCTGTCATTTTCTCAATTTTTTTTTTTGTCCCTCCCAGGTTCCCAAGTCCTCTGATGCTGTTCACTCTGAGAGTCAGAAGCTGGCTTCAAACGGAAATAAGAAACAGGTTCCATACAAGACCGAGATCATTGCAGGAGTGGCTGTCGTCACACAGACTCAGGTATTCTCACTCATATAGGCTTAAACACAAACTTATCTGACTAGGGCTGTCATCATTGTATCAGAAATTATACCAATACCAGAAATGTAAAGGTTATCTGTAACTGTTTTAAGACCACGTTGAAAACTTATATGTTAACAGTGATAAATAAATTTAATTATTAATATCTTGTGTTAAATGGGACATTGGATGCAAAATGAACTTTTACATGATGTTTGCATATAAATGTGTCTTAGCAGTGTGTGGACACAACCACCCTACAATGATAAAAATCCATTTAGTACTTTATTTTTTTTAATTTCCAGAAAACCGCAATTATCAAGCCGTTTTGCTTTTATGAGCAGTATGATGTCATACTGCTCAGGCCCCAGTCGTGACTGCTGAGGGACTGTCCCATATTAGCATATTCTGCCCTCAGCCAGTTGTACGCTGTCCGCCATTTTCTTTGTGCTCAAACAGCTGTAGTGACAACAATGGCTTGAAAGCAATGCAGGTGTTTTGTAGTTGGATATAAAAGTCAACTGAAGATTCTTCATCTCCCGACATCAGAGTCACTGAGAGGATGCAGTAGCTTAGTTTTGTTTTTGATGGTGATGTGCCACCGAATACACAAAAAACAGAAGAGAGGGGTGGAGTGAGCAGTAGCTCATTATCATTTAAAGAAACATGCACAGAACTGGGTCACTGTGAACGGAGCTGTTTTTACACAAGGAATTTTAACCAGTGTTTTGCAGACATTTCATGAAGACCCTAAAAAATCATACCAACTTGCTGAAAATGGGCATCCAATGTCCCCCTGCAAAGCTACAGTGTACTGTTAAAAGTTTTAGGCACTTGTGTAAAAAATGCTGTAAAATGAGGATGCTGTTAAAAATAATGTCATAAATAGATTTTCTTTATCAATTAACTTCTATTAACTAAATTAAATCGATATTTGGTGTGAACATCCTTTGCATTTAAAGAAGCTTTTGCCCTAGGTGCCATAGGTGCACTTGCAAATAGTTTTTCAAGTAGCTTTGCAGGTAGGTTTCTTAAAACATCTTGGAGACATTGCCACAGTTTTTGTGGATTTAGTCTGTCTCTGTTTGTTTTGTCATTCCAGACAGACTGGATGATGATGGTGATGAGATCAGATCTCTGTGTGTAGCACTGGCTGTTGTCAGACTCCTTGTGAAAACAAAAATCTCACTGGATTATTACAATTAAAGGCAAAATGAATGTTTGGAAATGTAAACTGATATTTCCTACTAACACACTACAGCAAAAGATAGAAATAACTGACTTAAAACCATTTTTAGCTGGTGAAAATACTAGTGTTCTTATCATTTTGGCCACCACTATATAATAATAACTACATCAATACAATATAATTATATGATTAAATGTTAATATTAACAAATAAATTGTAAAACAATGACATGTAATTTTAACACCACATTAAAAAAAACTTATGCTGTCGATATATATGTTTTTTTTTTTTTTTTTTTATCTGAATACACATAAATCGTGTTAAAATAATAATAATAATAATAATAAGTTGTTATGAATATTAACAAAATCAAATGAAAACGATGGCCTTCTCAAGTAAGCAGTTGTATTGACATAATGAACAAAGAAATAAAACCCTGTGCCTAGTTTTGAATTTGTGTGTTTTTCTTTTTTTTTTTTTATATGTCTGATTTTTCCTTTTCCCCTCTTTCAGCAGGATGGAGATGTGGGACACAGTGTTGCAGTAGAGAAGGTGGGCTTGAGAAAGGCTCAAAACCATCCGCCATATTTGCACACCAGAGCAGGACAGGATCAGGGCATTATTAAAGCAGGATACTGCGTCAAACAGGGGGCTCTGGTGAGTCTAAAATACTTTTTAAACCTGGGTCTTGTGGAACTAGTTTTGTGTATTTGAAAATGCCAAAATAAATATTATATTTAAAATCTGATTTGAGAAATGTAAGAAACTGGGTTACTACTGGAGAGAATTGATTACAGGTTACTCTTTTCCTCTTAGATGAAGAACTGGAAAAGGAGATACTTTGTTCTGGAGCAGAACTCAATGAGTTACTTCAAGTCTGATCTGGTATGTTGTGTATTTATTCTAGACATATGCAGCATTGTTTGTGTTAAATACTGCTTAGTGCTTTGTACAGTTAAAATTTTAGGGTGAATTGGTACTTTTTTGTGTTGTGTTGATCTTGACATGTAAGCTAAATTGTACTAGCAAATTTATTTATTGAAGGAATAGGCCATTCTTCTGGCTTTAGTCTGCTGTTTCATGAAAGAAAGAATATGAATTGAAGAGTTATTTTCTTTTGCATTTGGGTTTTTCTTTTTTTAAATCTGAACAAAAGATAAAGCAAATACCAGTGCTCTGTCTCAACATGAACAGTGCTATACCTGAGAAATTCCAGGCAGCTGCCAGTTGTGTGTGATTCAATTGCATTATGTACACGTGTGTCTGGCTGTTAGAGGATAGAACTTAGTTAGGTGGTTCTTGGCCAGAGTAAGCTGTGAAGTGGCACTCCATGCCAATAGATCTGGTTATGTTAGACTTATCTGTCTTTCTCTCACTTAATTTCTCCTTCAGGAGAAGGAGCCTTTGCGGATTATTCTTCTAAAGGAGGTCAATAAGGTGCAGGAGTGCAAACACAGGTACAAATGTCTGCCAGTCATGTGCTTTGAAATCTTGTTTGATTGAACATTACTATGAAAATGGATCCTTCTGTTCTTATCAATACGAAATGTGACCCTGGACCACAAAACCAGTCTAGAGTAGCACTGGTATATTTGTAGCAGTAGCCAAAAATGGGTATGTATGGGTCAAAATGATCAATTTTTCTTTTATGCCAAAAATCATTAGGATATTGAAGTGAAGATTTAGTTCCATGAAGATATTTTGTACATTTCCTACTGTAACTAATTTTTGATTAGTAATATGCATTGCTAAGAACTTCATTTGGACAACTTTATATGTGATTTTTCCCAATATTTTTATTTTTTTGCTCCCTCAGATTCCAAAGATTATTTATTCAGCTTTCAGATGATGTATAACTCTCAAGTTCAAAAAAATGATCCTTATGACTGGTTTTGTGGTCAGAAATATTTGCGTTGTGCATTTACACCACTGTTCAAAATATAATTTAAAATGACTTTGTTCTTTTCCTAAAAGATTTAAAAATTCAATTAATTCCTGTGATGGCAAAGCTGAATTTTCTGCAGTCATTACTTCAATATTTAATGTCACATTAGAAATCATATAAATCATTCTTATATTCAGATGTGTGCTTCATAAACATGTCTTAGTATTATGAATGCTGAAAACAGTTTTGGTTTGTTGCTTAAAGGGGTCATCGGATACAAAGTTCACTTTTATGTTGTTTGAACAATGTGTGTTGGCAGTGTATGTACATGTTTGCCCTATAATGATAAAAATCCATGTGGTGGTTTTTAATTAATCTGTAAAATAATATTCCCTTTTTCAAATCGAGCCATTCTCAGATGCCTGTCGTTGTGGTGTCACACCGCTCCCACGATAGTTGATTGACATGAGCATCTTACCTCAGACCCACCTTAAATCAGCTGTAACAGTCCGACCTCCATTATTTCGATGCCAGAGCAGGCATGTAAATTAGACAAGAATATCTGCGATTGAGGTGTTGTGTTGCTGGATGTAATAATGAACATAGTGCTCGTCATTTACTCCCGACATCTGAGCTGCTGAAGATGCAGTGGATTACTTTTGTTTGTGAAGGGCATGTGCATCCCGATCTACATAAATGCGTCTATGTTCATGTAAATCATTCATGATCCACCTTCACTTACAGCAGAAGTGAGTATAAGGGTTTTTTATGAATCTTTGCAATCTCCTTTCCTAATAATGTGCTAGTTAGCAAGTTTAACCGCATTTAGCCGCGTTTAGCTGCTAAAGTAAACAGGTTCGTCACTCCACAAAGAGAGGAGAGGGGCGGGGCAAGCAAAGCTCATTAACATTTAAAGCAACCTCGACCAGAACAGGATTGTTTTTGCAGAGCTGATTTTGGCAAGCTAAAAAAGGTGTTATTTACACTACCATTGGGAAATTTTAACAAAAGCATGTTATAGACCCTAAAAAATCATATCAACTTGTGGAAAATGGGCATCCGATGACCTCTCTAATATTTTTGTGGAAGCCTTGATATATATGTATTTTTTTTTTTTTCCCCATAATTCTTTCAGGATTTAGCTTTTTTTTTTTTTTTTTTTTTAAACCTTTTGTAACCTTGTAAATATCTTTACATTCACTTATGATCAGTTTATTGCATTGTTGCTGATTAAAAGTTTTTTTTCTTTCTTTTAAAACTCTTATTAACTCCTAACTTTTAAAGGGTAGTGCATATTTGGATTTGCAGGTTTGTATTTATAGTTATAGATTTAATATACAAGTTATTCTCTTCCTGTTTCACTTTCAGTGAAATAATGATGCGAGACAACCTCTTTGAAGTCGTCACAACCTCCAGAACATTTTTTGTCCAGGTGAGAAGTCTTGTTAAGTGTCAGCATGCACTGACAATTCAAAGATATCAAGATCTAATAAAAAAGGTGGCTGAAATGTATTTCTCTCTTTTGAGAAAATAATTATTACTGTATTGTATGTAGGTTCGACACAGTAGCTCAGAACCATATAGACATAAGTAGGCTCAGATCTTGAGCATTTATAACTTTTATAGCATCTCTTTGTTTAAAATATGTGAAAACATTCAATCCTTTTCTACCATTCTGTTTCAGGCTGATAGTCCAGAGGAGATGCACAGCTGGATCAAGGCTATTTCAGGAGCCATTGTGGCTCAGAGGGGCCCAGGCCGGTCCGCAGCCTCTGTATGTACACGCACACCTAAACACACACACACACACACGGTTTCAAAAGCAGGTAGTCACTCTGCCTCTGAGCAAAACAATGGAGCATGTATTCATGAGTCAAGCAGAGAACACGTGGAGAGCGTGTGAATTTTTACCGAAAAAATCCCTCAGGATTTTATCTGCTTATATATCATTTAATCATGTGCCTTTCTCTTTCTCTCTCTCACATGCACATATCCACGTACGTACAAACACACGAGTGAATAATATGACTGCAGTGGTTTGGGTTTAAGATTGGTAATGGCTCAAAAGTGTTATTACACTCTGGAATCAGAGAGTATGCTCAGTATGTGTGGGCCACAATCTGTTTGTTTCATACTTTTTCTCCCATTCCCCTCTGAACCTAGTGACCCCAAAAATATGTGGACACTTCAGTCACACGTAATGTATAAAGGTCATATATATATTTTGTAAAATTACAAATCAAGTAGCATTTATTGAAGCACGTTTGTGCTAAACGTTTAGATTTAAATGGAACTAGCAACAAATCTTTTACTGTGTTTTGACGTATTGAAGTGAAACTGATTATTGAAAAATCTAAAAATGTAGGGTGGATGCTTGGTTCTGTTTATTGGTTTCTGAATGGATGAAGGCATATCTGAATGAGAGCTCACAGTCATTTATAAGAAAAGGGCAGCATTTAAGTGGGCTAAATAATTAGCATCATCAGAAAGAACTCTTATGTTTCACTGGAAGATCAACATTTTAATTAGAAATTACTAGTTTGAAAAAACTATAAAGAAAATAAAACATAATCATGGGTAATTATAATAATCATAAACAATAAAATGCGTTAGAAACTTGATAGGGTGAATTTCCATTTCAAGCCAACTTTAAAAGAGAAGTTCACTTTCAGAGTGAGAATTTCCTGATAATTTACTCACCCCAAGTGATCCAAGATGTTCATGTTTTTCTTTCTTAAGTCGAAAGGAATTTTTTTTTTAGAGGAAAACATTCCAGGATTTTTCTTCATATAGTGGACTTCAGTGGTGACCAACAGGTTGAAGGTCCAAACTGCAATTTCAGTGCAGCTTCAAAGGACTCTACGTTATCCCAGCCGACGAATAAGGGTCTTATCTAGCGAAACAACTGGTGATTTTCTGAGGAAAATACAAATTTCTATACTTTTTACCATAAATGCTCATCTTGCACTAGCTCGACTTCATGCATTACGTAATCACACATGCATGACGTAGCGCTTTACAAAAAAAGGTGAAACAATGATGTTGGCTGATTTTGAAGTTAGAGGATAAATGAGATGGAGTTTTTCGCACTACCCTACCTTTTTAAACTGAAGTACACGTGCAAGAACTAACTGTGCATCGCGGAGCTAGTGCAAGATGAGCATTTGTGGTTAAAAAGTATATCATTTTTTATTTTTTTAAAGAAAATGACAGGTCATTTTGCTAGATAATTCCTCGGCTGGGATCGTTTAGAGCCCTTTGAAGCTGCATTGAAACTGCAATTTGGACCTTCAACCTGCTGATCCCCAAAGTCCACTATATGGAAAAAAATCCTGTGATGTTTTCCTAAAAAAACTTAATTTCTTTGGGACTGAAGAAAGACAGACGTGAATATCTTGGATGACACGGGGGTGAGTAAATTATCAGGAATTTTCATTCTGGATGTATTGTTCCAAATTTAAAATGTATTTGTTAGTAGAATTTTTTGTTTTGTTTTGTTTTGCTTGCAGACCACTTGGTTTGATATTTTGTTTATATATGTAAATGCAATGACGTTGTACATGAAGTGTCCAAATACTCTTTGGGGCGCCTGTATCTCTTTCTCCCTTTCTTCCTCTAATGTAGCTTTGCACTGTTGTTTCAGATGCGTCAGGCCAGAAGGCATTCGAGCCCCTGTATTCAGAGATACACACCACGTGTCACTCAAGGCAGCACGTATGTGAGCTCCGCCCCTTTGATCCGCCCCTTGTTTCCTCTTCCTCGCTTCGCTTTAGAGGAGTCGCTAACGCACATACGCACTCGGACGTACTCACCTAGCTTAATCTTTTCCACTTCGCTTTTCCAGAATAATCTGACACACATACGCACACCTAACAATTCAAATGCAGAAATAAACTTATTCAACAGTTCATTCCAGAAATACATTCAGTTTTCCCGCTAATTCTACCTTTGTTTTGTTCTCATCTGTTTCTTCTCAACCCTGTGGCTCCCTCATTTGAACTAACGGTTAATATTGACGCACTTCTCCATTTCTAATGCTTCAGCCTCTCTGCCAGCCCACTGCAGTCTCCTGCTACACACACAAAACGCATGTTTCACACATTTCAATTACTCATCTGTATTTAATTTTTCTTTATTGTTGTAACATTCATTGGTGTAACATGGTTTATTTATTTATTTATTTTTTTTAACCATCCTAAATGATGATCCAAAATGTTCTGAAGGTTGTGACGACTTTAAAGAGGTTGTCTCGCATCATTATTTCACTGAAAGTGAAACAGGAAGAGAATAACTTGTATATTAAATCTTCGGAAATTGATTGAATTTTTTTCTTTTTGTAAGTTTGGTTATTTTTACTTCATGCTGACTTCTCTATACCATTATATTTTAGTTTTTTAATATATATTTTTTATATTATATTAAGTTAAACACTCACACAATTAAGTTAATAAACCCTCAGCTTAGCATATTAATGCGTTATGTTGTTTACACATTTCCAAACCTCACAAATTTGTGCGCTGTTTTGAATAAGGTGTGTGTGTGTGTGTGTGCGTGCGTGCGTGTGTGTATGTATGAGTTTTTATGATGAGGTTATGTGTGCTTTAGTGTTTGAGAGCTGCATTTTGATGTCTGTATTTTATAAAAGTCATCCGTACTTCTTAGTACTGACTTACCGTAAACTTTTAGTCTTGTGAGGTAAACTCTTAAGTCTCAGACATCAGGTCCTCAATCACTGCTGTTATTAGATTAGACATGTCTGTGCTTTCTCACACGATTAAGTAAAATGTTTTGTACAGTCTAAAGCAATGACTAAGATGCTTTTTTTTTCTGCTGTGTTACAGTTCTCAAACTGATGATAATATTTTTTTAAATCTGTGGATTAATTTGTAACTCTAAACACAGAATGCAGTTCTAATCTTGTCTCTTTCTCTTATTTACATTCTTATATTCATTCTGTCATTTAACTGTTTCTGTCTCTCACTTTCCAACTAGGGCTGGACAATGTAGCTTTAAAATAATTCTTCAATATTTTTTTTAAGCTTTGATACTTAATATGCATCTTTTTATTTCCTCAAATAGAAACTTAAAAGTAATTTTGTTTGTTTAAATTTTTTTTGTGTTTAAAAGAAGTCTCTTTTGCTCACCAAGATTGCATTTATTTTATCAAATCTGCAGTAAACACAGTAATGCTGTAAAATATTAATGCTATAATATTGTTAAAATTTCTCTTGTCTGTTTTAATACATTTTAAAATTAAATGTATTCCTGTGAGGGCAAAAGTGAAATTTTTACTGTCGCACGATCCTTCAGAAATCATTCAAATATGCTGTTTTGCTGCTCTTTTTTTTTTTATTATATCAAAGTTTTTATTATCAATGTTGAAAACAGTTGTGCACCTTAATAGTTTTGAGGTAGCAGTGATACTTTTTTTCAGGATCCTTTCATTTAAAGAATCCTGAAAAATTATTCAGGAAAAGATTAATCAGACAAAAATCTAAAATGTTGTTTTTGTTATAGTGGGTTCAATTTAGATGCTATTAAATCTCATGTTCTTCATGATATTTAAGAATTAAGACCCAAGGCCAGGTGTCAATATTGGCTCTCATTCACTAATCATGAGTATGCACAAATTTGAGTGTGAAACCAGCGTACGAACGGTTTCACGAAAAATCATGATTTACTAAGACTTTCGTACTAAAATGTATTCTAAAAATATAGGAACAGCTGAAACCAAGCATACACAAAAATCACACTCTGCCCACTAGTAATAATCTGTAAATAAGCTATAGGCTTATGTATATTTCATTTTAGGATAATAGTTATATATTATATATAAATACAATAAAATGTATATTTCATTTTAAAATTGTTTCATAATATACAGTGAAAGAGTAAGAAAAGCTTAGAGTATAGCTCGTACTGTGAGGTTTCTCTGAATAACAACGTATGTACAACCAGCTAATGAAGGCTTTGTAAACTGGGTCTGTGTGAAAGGTGTTTTATTGTGTATAAACTGATTTTGAGTACTGCGCACTTGGCATTACTAAAAGATCCGGCGAAAGTGCGTCTGTAGACACTACGCATCATATGGATCACGTGGAGTATCTATGACGTGAGCGAAAAAGGCTGTAAATGAAAGTGTGTGCAGAAAGCGCTTATATGGAGATGGTCTGGCTGGTTTTTTATTCAAATGACTAGGGCTGACCTCGACTAGAGATGTTTCTGGTCGACTAGTAATCGTTCATTTTCAGCATTAGTCGACTATTAGTCACGTGCTTGTTTAATAAACCATATAAATCATAATAATGAGCCTTTAATTGCCTACATAGCCTAATAAGCTCTCAAGCACACACAAAAAAAGCTTACCACAGCGCACCGGCAGATATAATAACTATGAATGTGTCAGGGAAAAACAGCATGCATTAGCGTTTTATTGATAAACTTTTGCTTTTTTTGTTATCGGCTTAAGACTCGTCATCTCAGCAGTAGTAATGTGCCTGGATGTTTCATACGGATTGGATAATCTGAGAATATTTATTTTTCGTTTTAACTGGTTCATTTAGAAAAGTAGACATTTCGCTCTCTATAAATATATTTTCATGTCTGTAAGGCAAGTATACACAGAGTTTCAAAGTTTTGCGCTGAAGTTCACAGAGACCAAGGCGGCAGAAAGCGCATCCTGTTTGCTTTAATTATTTTACAAAAGCGCAGTGTTTCGTTGTTATTCTGGGTGCACACAAATAAACGTAGAGTCTTTACAGATTCGAAAGATGTATTACTTTTATCTGTATGACCAAAAATGAAGGTGTATATTAAGAGCAAGTGTTCCCACCAGCGCCTCCATCTATCACACAGTGAGCGCGCTACTATTCAGCTTCCACACACACTGCACAGACACTCGAATAGCGCACTTTTTTTTCTAGGTTAACATTAGATCTGCCATGTAAAGTTGCTACTACATACATCTTTTAGATGAAAAGCCATATTTGAGGTTGATGAATGATAGGTGAGCGCTTGGATGTCCTGCCCGGATTACTGTATTTCCACGTAGACCAATCGTTAACGATCTGACCGTCACGGACTGCGTGACTTTACTTTCTGTGGAAATTTTTTTCTGTGACTAATAACATTTTGGTCGACTAACGGTTAGTTGACTATTAGAGGGCAACCCTACAAATAACTAACCTCATGCATATGGCCACTCATTTAGAAAGAGGTTAAGAACAATTTTATGTGCGTACGCACTTGTTGTGAATTAGGCAGAATGTTTTCGTGAGAAAAAATCTATGCAATTATCAGTGAATGAGACACCTTGGTTTTAGGAAGCTTACTGACCTAATGAAAGCACATTTCCAGATCTTTCTTGGTTTTTATTGTCAGCAAAATCATTGCAAACATAAAATGAATATGCTCTATCGTTCAGTCCAGCTTCTACCTTTCTCTTCTTCTCACGTTCTCTCTCATGTTGTGTTTTCCAGTGAGTGGGACAGCTGGGCTCTCTGAGTACTAACACTTCTGATCTGGTGCTCTGCTGGCTCTGGTCTCTGGTACTTCTCATCTTCTACTGCTACTGCTAAGCTCGTCTAAAACTTCTAATACGTTTCTCGGATGTTCTCACTCACAGCTGTGACAGCTTTCGATCATTACCGCACTGCATCAATCTTAACGCTTTCCTAAAAACACTTTGTCCGGACCAGAACTTACACAGATGTACTTTCTCCCTCGTTCTTCCCATTTAGGAGTTCATTGTTGGCGGCTCCTGTTTCTACCGCCAGCACACGAGTCACGCCATCTGGACGCCCAGCTCTGCCGTGTCAGCAAACCCAGAATGCCGTGGTCCCACGCGGCCTGGCATGGGACAGCGAGCACTTCATGAGCCTGCTGCCCCTGCCCCGCCCACACGCCCGCCTGTCACTGCAAGAGACCCGCCTCTCCAAGTGACTCACGAATCGCCGTGGCGGCGACGTAGCAGCTTTGGAATGTGTGACGCTCCTTTGCCCCAACTTGATGTGGAAAACACAGATCTTCCTGTCAGCGAGGTCTGACGCTTTTACCTTAAACTTTTACCCGTTAAGATGTGTGTGCCGAGTTTAGGTGATGGAAGGATCGTTGGAGGATAGATGACCAGCCGTTCGGATGCAAACTGATTTGACCTGTTGACCAAATTCTGAACTTCAGAACAGGTTATGTCAGATAAAAGAGCTTCATTCATGTTCATCTAGATCAAGAACACTACCGCAATGATTCAGACACCAAAGATTTCTCAAAGTACCTTGAAAAGTGCTGAAGAAGAGAAAAAAATTGAGGAATATGGATTAAATATCACCTAAACTAAACTTTTTTCTGTGACTGTGTCAGAGGAAGTGAAGATTTGCGCTATCCCGTGGATTGGAGGTTGGAAAAGCCTGTTTGAGTGCTTGTGATTACTTTTAATATCCAGAAAAATCCCCTTCACTGAGCATTACAGAACATACTTCATTTTTCCTGTTTTTTTTCTGTACAGTTTCCTATTTTTAAAAATTCTTCTATGTGCTGTTAATGTGACTAATTGATCCTGTGGACTAAGCTGGGGTTTATTTTGACTGACATCTTTTATCCGCTCTTATACATATGGGTGAATTCTTGTAGCTGTAATACTGTTGTTTGTCTTTTGCTCCGCTAAATGATGAATCAAATCCGTAGTTCATTTAATAACTCAATGGGTTGGATACAGTAAAGCCCAAGTAGAATGATGCTGAATAATCTGCCCACATCCCTGTCATTTTCTGGCATTCTGGATATGACTGTACTTGTCTGGTCATATGAGTGAGAGTTTGCTGTTGAATTGTTCATTTAGTTCTTTGTGAGTTGTTGGGATTTGAGTATGACTACTATGATGAAATGCTTTTCAGTGTATGTTTATTTTTACATTTGCACTGATTCATTTTTGCCCTCTGTCTAAAAAAAGTGCCTGTGTCTTTTTTTTCTCCTAAAGGTCCGGCAGTTTTAACCCTCAGTTTTTTTGTCTTTTGTCAGTTTTGTGCTGTAACCGTTTTAATCTTGTTTGTTTATATTATTTATTATAAGAAAAAGCAATAAACCAAGTCTGAATTTATGTTGTTGGTTTTAAATATCGCATTTTAGCTTTCCATGCAATGAATTGACATGTAAAATGTTTTGGTATCATTTTTTTTTTTGTTCTTCATTCATCGGCTCTCTGTTGCCCTCTGTTGGACATGTAAAGCTACTGTCAAATTGCTAAATCATTTTATTGCTCATTGCGGCTTTGGAAACACCTGTTAAACTGCTGTAAATAACTCTAGGCATGACTTGTTAATTGTAATACTATTTAAATTGATTAGGTAATTTGACCAAACTATCAAAACTGTTGTTCTCGGCTCTATAACATGTCTAGTTGTCAAAATACAGGCATGGTTTTACATGTCCTGTGCGTTTTGTCCCTTTTAAATATGCAGTGACTTCACTAAGACTGTCATATTAAGGATGTGATGTCACCCACTATTAGACCATGACAGAAATGGCATCAGCTGAGATCAAGATTGTCTCTTGTTGTCAAGATTTCACAAGGGCTTTGGGAAAAGGTAAAGCTCTGCAGTCAAAATAACAGTTTTAGAAGGGGTAGTTCACCTAAAATGAAAATGTTATCATTATTTACTCTCCCTCATGTCGTTCCAAATCTGTTGGAGTCTTGCAGTTTCTGTAAAAGATATTTATTTGGTGAACCATCCCTTTAAGTCATATTCATTGGCTTTAATTTGTAGAGTAAATGTTCATTCATGTATGCAAAGTTATGTTATGGAAAGTTATTTTTTGTTTGTTTGTTTGTTTGTTTTTGACCTCATGCTTTATTAATTTTTGCGTTCTTTTTGCAGGAACAAAAACAAGTTAGGAAACCAGGTTAAGGTACTTATAAACTACACTTATTAAATTACTTATTTAATTTTTCAGAAAAATTGACATCTGTTGTTGTTATTGGCTGTTAATTAAATACAGGTTTTTTTAACAAAAAGTGTTGTTGATAACTAACACAAATATATAAACAAATATACACTACCAGTCAAAAGTTTTTGAACCGTTTTTAAAGAATTCTTTTCTGCTCACCAAACCTGCATTTATTTGATCCAAAATACAGCTAAGGCAGTAATATTTTGAAATATTTTTGCTATTTAAAAGAACTGCTTTATA
>JAHKKF010502674.1:0-10020 GCA_019740295.1 Labeo calbasu
TTTTTTTTTTTAATAATAATTTTATTAGAATTAATTAATTATTACTATCAATATTTAAAATAGTTGAGTACATTTTTTAGGATTATTTGATGACTTTTATTTAGCAAGGAGGCTTTAAATTGATCAAAAGTGATGATAAAGACATTTCTAATGTTACAAAATATTTATATTTAAAATAATTGCTGTTCTTCTGAACATTCTATTTATCAAAGTATCCTGGAAAAAATGTACTCAGCTGTTTTTTTCAACACAATAATAAATGATTGTAAGCATCAAATCAAAATATTAGAATGCATTCTAGAGTAATGATGCTAAAAATTTAGCTTTGAAATTACAGGAATAAATTACATTTTAAAATATATTCAAATAGAAAGTTATTTTAAATAGTGAAAATATACATTAAATATGCTGTACATTGAATCAACTAAATGCAGGCTTGGTGAGCAGAAGAGACTTCTTTTAAAAAACATTAAAAATCTTACTGTTTAAAAACTTTTGACTGTGTAGTGTATAAGTGTATAATAGTGTATAGTGTATAATTCACAATAGATAAGTAAGATTTTAGTTTTTTTAAAGAAATAAATTCCTCAAGGAAGTATTAAATGAATCAAAATAACATTCTATGCATCAAAGAATCCTGAAAAAAAAAAGCTAACCATACTTTACAAAAAAAAAAAAAAAAAAAACCAAAGCACCAAATCAGCATTTCTGAAGGATCATGTGGCACTGAATATTCAGCTTTGCCATCAAAAGAAAATAACTAAATTTTAAAATACAATAAACAGAAATCAAGGCATTCTGAATTGCAATAATATTTCACAATATTACCGTTTTTTGTACTTCTGATCAAATTTAGTGTGCATAAACACACATTTTGCAACATGCATTCTCAAGATGTATTATGTAACATTCTGACAACACGTGAATATGGCACATAACGTGTCGGAATGGCAAAACCGAGAATAAATCAACCATTCTCCTCTTGTATTCCGAGGGCCGGGACATTAATGGCATGAGTGTAAGTCATAAACAGACAAAGGCTGTGAAGGAAGACAAGGCCTGCTGTGTCATCGCCCTACAGAGGCAACAATGACCATGAGTCACTTCACCAATTAGCATGAAGCGCTGTTCAGCCCCGCCCTGGGTTCCAGAGCACAGAATCAGCCTTGTGTTCTGGAATGCTCATAGGTTCTAGAGAAGCCCTGTTCTTCTAAGTCTCAGAGTATGCAGGCCTGTACCGTCAAAAGCAAAACATGACATATAGAGCATTCGAGTTTGAACAAAAGCACACAGATATCTCATTCTGAGCTGTTATCTGCTGATGTGCTGCTTATCAGAGCCGGCAAAAGCAGGGTAACAGCTGGAGAGGATTCAGATCCCTTATTCTCGCTCTCCTCCTCCTGATTTTCATTTTAGATTGGGCAGATAGTCTCCAAGACAGGTCTGGTCATGTTCTAGACAGGATTCGTTTTGTTTTAGACTAGACCAACCACATTAACACACACACAAAGAAGTTTAGAGGCCAAACTCCTTATCTCTAGATCTTAGGCGAGTGTTTGTGTGTGTGTGTGTGTGTGTGTGTGTGTAACAAGGTTAGAATTACATGTTGAGCTTAATTTGTTTATGTTATATATTGTGCTGTAACACACACACACACACACACACACACACACAGGAAGACACTCAGGTTGGTTTGCATGCACATATCCTTCTTTGAATCCCTGATTAGAAAACAAATCTGCCATTTCACTGACAAAGATCAACGTCACAGATAAGGCACATGAAACACCACTTTAACCCAGACTGTGTGTTTGCATGTGCACGGCACAAGACATACTCACTGCGACCTAATTCTCTCATATTGTTATAAACCAAAGGTTGGCATATTTGTGCAGCGATTTAGGCAAAACAGACAAGCACATGCACCTCACACATTTGTTTTGAACCAAAGTTGTACCAAGCTATTGCCCTTGAGCTAGTTTCAGCAATTGCCAACATGCATACACATTAAGGTTATTATAGTTTAACATTTTTCAACATTTTAAATATTTAAAGGGTTAGTTCATCCATAAAACGAAAATTTTGTCATCAGTTCTCTTCACAATTACCTGTCACCATGTCATTCCAAACCCAAAGACTTCTTTTATGTTCGAAACCCAAGTGACAATATTTGTAATAAAATCTACGAGTTCTGTCACTTCATTAAAAGTCCATCCAACCAAATGTTAAAGCGATCAGAAAAACTCTATTCACTATTATTATTATTATTTAGTATAAGCTATATTTTCAGAATGGCAATGGTGTAAAAAAAAAACAATAATTATTTACTATATTTCGAATTTTGCACATATTCAAATGGCAAAAATATTTATTTCTCTCTACTTTTTCTTCACATATATTTTTCTTTTTTATCAATATTAGCAGTGTGTACAAACTGGAGCTGCATATATTATTATTATTACTACTACTGTTATTATTATTTGTTTATACAAACCTTTTCTTCTCACATGTATTAGAAGGAGTAACACATTGCATATTTGTCCATATGTTTGCCTTTGGTTTTGTGTATATTTCTTTTGTTTTTCTACAGTCTTCTGTTATGTCTACTTTCAATAATAAAAAAAAATGCATAAAAAATAATAAAATAAAAACTCCGCTTAAGGCTTGGATTAAACAGCTCAAATGTTGTTTTGAACTTTTTGATGTCAAACATTTTGATGGAACAGACTTATAGTGGATGGACAAAAACCTTTAAGATTTCATTAAAATAGCTTCATTTGTGTTTCAAAGACAGAAGAAACATCTTATGGGTTTGGAACGACATGAAGTTGAGTAACTGATCAATTTCATATTTCAATTTCATTTCAGTTATTGTTGTACCAATTATAGAAAAGGAATCAGGAACTAACACTGTTGCTAAAAAAAAAGCAAAATCTTAGAGGTTTCTACATAACTTTGTTTCATTTTGGTTTTCTAGTTGCTTCCATTAAAAATTTGTATTTGTTCACAAACTTGTCTTAGTGTACAATAATAACCCTGACATGAACATACCAATGTGTATGTAGACATGCACATCTGTAACAGATCTGTATTAAACCAATATCTCAGGGACATGCACAAGAAAAATATTGGTCGCTCCCTCTTTCGTTCCTTTATTTTGCTGTTTATCATAACTAATCATTGGATAAACATCACCAACATAGTGGAAACAAATGAAGACTAGAGTAAGGTAGTAAAAATAAGTTGAAATTAAAGAATGCTTCTCTCGAATGTAAAATTAATGCATTAAACAAACAACTCTGCATGTCAACTAAAACATGTAACAACAGCTCTATCTGCAAAACCATGATCATGGAAAGTTTAAGTGATATATCATGTTGGATGTGGTCAACATATTGTCCGTAAAACCAAAGCCAAATGTTTGCTGACCGACCCATTCATCAAGCCCGTTTACAAACACAACAACAAAAAGTGATGTCCTTAAACAATGACATGCTGTTACGCAACATTTCAGCACATTTTAGGTCAGGTGCCCATTGGTTGTTCTGTGGTAAAGGCAAGCCAAAAACAGAACGCTGATAATAATACAAAACCGTAACTCAGTACAACAACAGAGATGTTGCCACAGTGGTTAATTTAAATAGTTGAGTTCTTCTACCCAATTCCTAAAATGTTTTCAGCTGTTTGTGGTCACAAGATAAGGATTTAAAAAGAAAAAATAAATTGACAAGAAAATACATAGAGTCGCTATGCAAATTTGAGTTAAAAAAAGATATTTCTAGGTTTTCAATGAGTGAGGGTACCTTTTTCATTTATATCCAGACATTTTTATCAAGCTAACTTACGTGCATATACACAAACTAAAAGACACAAGGGTTTACATAAACTGCCATCTTTAAACGATAAAGTAAATGTAAACCCACAGTTTAAAAAAGATAAATCAGAAAAGCCAGATGAGATTAGACAGAACGAAGACTGACAATCAATCCATCAAAACATACATGACTCAAATCTGTCCATGCTTAAACAGATCGACATTTATGATGTGATTTTACTGATATTATTATTATGGCGATGGAAGTATGCTCACAGTTACAGTCGAACTCTACAATTAAATAATATAGATAAATATTATCCTTGATATATTATTTCTATTTGGATAAACACTGTTATTGTATTACAAGGATGATGTGTCTAAAATCCACGTCTGTCAGTTAGCAACAGCGCGGAAAAGCCCAACCTCGCCCTGTCTCCATTTAATCCTGCCTTGAATCTAGAGTAGGATCCGTGTTTACACTTTTACATAACTCCATATCCATAAACACACTCACACAGAGACAGATGTACTAATAAGGGTCATTTCTCAAGCTACTCACTCGGTTTATTATCGCCGAAGTGGTTCGGTTCAGCCCATCTCCTGCTCGTGTCCCCGTTCACAAACTTCACGAGTGTTTTTCCTGCAGGAGCGGAAGTGGCTGTATACGTCACTGTGTCAGGTTAAATGTGTTTTTTTTCTCTTTCGGTTTTCTCATTTTCATTCTTTCACATAGGCACTTTTAAAATAGTGATATGTATATATTTGTCCTGTTAAGGTACGTGGTCCACCTAATAAGGCAAATAGTTTTATCAGAAAAAAAAAAAATCATTAGAAAAAAAAATCGCGTAGTTACTAAAATAAAACTAGCAATGATAGTATATTAGCCCCCGAGCGATAATCCAAAATAAATTAATCAAAATGTCTGATAATATTTATTTAGTATTGTTGTTTTTTTATGTTTGTGCCTCATATGGCTTCTCAATGTTTATTAACCCCCTATAATCAAGACAAATGTAAAAACAAAACTATTTCGTTTATTTTCTTTGATGTTAACTGCTATTAATACACTGATTCTTAACACATGGGACAATCAATCTGCAATAAATAAATAAAAAATTCTGTCTCAAATAATAGTGTAGATTGATCTTTGTTAACACATTTATAGGTACACATGCATTAAATGCAAAAGCAATTTTGGATAGATAAAATTAGGAGAAAAATATGAACAGGAAAGCATAACAAAATCATAAGTGTTTCCAAACTGTATAATATGATGTATACAATATACACAATAATCAAAACATTAATGTGCTGACACTCTGTATTAGATCTAATAGCCCTACAGGAACATCAGTATTTAATTATAAACACAAAAATAGGTTTAAATAGGTCTGAGCACATAGGGAAGTGCAGCTATAGTAGGTCATTTTGGCCATATTGTCTATGCAAATTTGCACCAGACTTTATCAGTCAGTTGACAACAGGATCTATTTTACAACATAGTCAGCTGTGTGTTTTCCATCCTTATACATTTATGTTCTTGCAAAATGCATTTTTTACCGGTGTCTATGGTTGTATAAACTTTTATGAGGTGCACAAAACTGTGAACAGAAGTTTTGAAACTGTTTTTCTCACTGAGGAAAAGTCCAAGTTGTTTTATATGTTTTACTTTTTTTCCTTACTAATTTAAATACTTTATTTTCTAAAAATTAATAGTCTAAAATCTTGGATTTTTAAGCGACCTTGGGTTTTAGAAA
The DNA here is from genome assembly GCA_019740295.1 of Labeo calbasu. Classification (NCBI taxonomy): domain Eukaryota; kingdom Metazoa; phylum Chordata; class Actinopteri; order Cypriniformes; family Cyprinidae; genus Labeo; species Labeo calbasu. Next base: position 5,575 of record JAHKKF010502674.1, read on the forward strand.
GATGCTATAGATGCAAAATACATTTGTTTATAAGACCCAGTTGTATTATACTCCAGTGAGTGTCCATGCTTAGTGTGAGTAAATGATGACACTGTAAAAAATATTAAGAACACCTATGCATTTTTCATTTACATGTCTCTCTGTGTATGTCAAATTTTATGTGTATCCTGATGAACTCCTCATTCTCACGACTCACGACAAGTTTCGATAAGGAAGATGTCTGCACACAGATTACACATTTTGATATTCCCTAATCCAAATGCCATAAGGAATGGGAAACATCAATGAGATTTCAGTACTAATTCAATTAAATGGAATATGTGTGCAAATATTTAATTAGCCTATACTTTTACCACTGCAATCTATGATCATTAGGCTATCTCAAACAACTGTGTCAACAAGTATATTCATAAATTTATAAAGAAAAGAGTTGTAAAAAACACATCCAGCTGTGTCTTTTCCATAGTTATGCTGCTCTACAGGCTTTTATCATCAGATGCTCCAGGATATTAATGTGTCATAAGGAAATCCTTCTTAGGCTGGTTTTGACTATATAAGTGATAACTGAAAGTTTGAAGACAAACTTGATCAGAGGAGAAAGATGGAAGCTCTAAAGATCCTTCTCTTTCTGCTTCTAACTGCTTTTCAGGGTAAGAATATAATTTATTGTCAATGGGAAATCCTCTGAAAACCTGACAATTTGTGGAAACAACTGCTTGAGCTGACTTTGTAATTATTGACTTAAAAAATATTCAATACATTGCACATAGACAAGCTTTATATTACACTAAGTGTAATGTCTGTTTGTCATATTACAGCAAAAACCACTGTGGCATGGCATTGGACAACAGGTAAATATCCTTCAACATTTTATCTATCTATCTATCTATCTATCTATCTATCTATCTATCTATCTATCTATCTATCTATCTATCTATCTATCTATCTATCTATCAATCTGTTGGATAATATAAGGTTAATATCATATTTTATATTTTACACATATATAAACCAGGTCATCTTATGGGGAACGTTTGGTCAGCGCATTACACCAGAGTACTACCAGCATATAGTTATTATGTCATTACATGCCTGTAAGAATGTCATACTGACAACACAGAAAATAATCTATTTTATGGAAAACAGTTTCTTGCTGGAACATTATGTTTTACTCAAATGATATATAGTCCACAAAGCTGACATGAATTAAAAAAAAATAGTATTTTGGGCATACAGAAAGAAAGGTTTATACTAAATAACATGTATGTCACATTACAACAATGAATGTTAACGCATTTAATCATTTGCTAATATAATTGCTTTTCTGATATTTTTGTTTCCTTCTCTGCTAGCCTCCTCCTGCATGTATAACTGTGGATACAACCTCGGCAGCTGCTCATGCAACTACGACTGTCAGTACTATGGCAACTGTTGCGATGACTACGACAGTGAGTTGATCAGACACTTCGAGATAGAAAAGGATGCAAATACCTATGTGCTGCATAGATGATCCTCCGTGATTCCAGAAAGTTTCAATGCAGTTTTATTTTTTCCCTTTATACAGGCTACTGCTCTACAGCAACAACTGAATGGCCAAGTACAACAGGTGCATGCACCTACTGATGGATTTTGTAGTCATATATATATTTTAAAACCTTTGTTGCTAATATGTTTTTCTTTTTTAGATTCCCCCTCCTGCATATATAACTGTGGATATTACTTCGGCAGCTGCTCATGTGCCTACGACTGTCAGTACTATGGCAATTGTTGCCCTGACTACTACAGTGAGTTCCTCCTGATCAAACACTTCAGAATCAATTACTATACACACATCTCTTTTGTACTGAGAATGCGGTTCATTTCACAAAATGCAGTTATATCTGTTTACTTTATACAGGCTACTGCTCACAGACGACAACGACTTTGCCAACTACAACAGGTTTATCTCATCTGTTTGTCAGATTCGAAACATTTCCTGGTTGCATGGATTTTGTAGTTATACATGTATTAATGCCTTCATGGATAATATGTGTTTTCCCTCTTCCAGATTTACCCTCCTGCAGGTATAACTGTGGATACCATTTCGGCAGCTGCTCATGTGACTACGACTGTCAATATTATGGCAACTGCTGCCCTGACTATGGCAGTAAGTTCCTCTTGATCAGACACTTTAAAATGGAATATTGTAAACACAAATACAAATCTTTCGAGCATATGGATCAATGCATTTTGCTGAATCTAAACACTTGGCTTTACTTTTATTCCTACTTCAGTTTTATCTCTTCTCTTTGCACAGGTCACTGCCCAACATCTGCACCACCAACAACAGATATAGACACATTTACAACAGGTGCTGCTGCTGCCATTTGTTTAATATAAGTGACACTAATGACATTAAAAAACATACACAAAGGCAGAAATTATTCTAGCTTTGCTTTTCTAACAAAATCGATACACTAATCAGTGAAGTGACTCAAAGATGTATACATGATCATACTGATGATGTCTCTCTCCACTAGCTTCCTCCTGCATGTATAACTGTGGATACTACGCTGGCAGCTGCTCATGCACCTCTTACTGTCATCTTTATGGAAACTGTTGCCCTGACTATGGCAGTGAGTTCCTCTTGATCAGACACTTTAAAATTAAATATTGTAAACACAAACACAAATCTTTTGAGCATATTGATCATTGCATTTCCTGTGATGAAATGAATTTTGCTGAATCAAAAAACTTGGCTTTACTTCTCTTCCTACTTCAGTTTTATCTCTTCTCTTTGCACAGGTTACTGCCCAACATCAGAACCAACAACCACAACTTTCGAGACAACAGGTGCTGCTGCTGCCATTTGTTTAATATAAGTGACACTAATGACATTAAAAACATACACAAAGGCAGAAATTATTCTAGCTTTGCTTTTCTAACAAAATCGATACACTAATCAGTGAAGTGACTCAATGATGTATACACGATCATACTGATGATGTCTCTCTCCACTAGCTTCCTCCTGCATGTATAACTGTGGATACTACACTGGCAGCTGCTCATGCACCTCTTATTGTCATAATTATGGGGACTGCTGCCCTGACTATGACAGTGAGTTCCACTTAATCACAGAAATGCTTTAAGATGAAATAGTGTAAACACAAATACAGATCTTTCATGTGGTCATCGAACTTTAGATGAAAGTAGTGATGAAATGCATTTTTTTGCTGAATCAAAGCTGAATAGTTGCATTACATTTCTTCCTACTTCAGTTTTATCTCTTCTCTTTACACAGGCTACTGCTCATCGACAACTGAAACTATAGTAACAGACACAACAGGTATTGCTGCCATTCATTTGAATTTAAGTGACACTGATGAGATTAATGGCATGAAATGGATCAGTTCAACTATTTTTTCAAAGGCAGTAATGAGCCCAGTTTGGCTTTTCTAACACCACTAAACACAGCAATATTTAAAACAATAACTTATATATCGCAAACCTATTGATAACATTATGAGTAAAATCTGTTCCTCTCTCTACTGTAGCATATCACTCCTGCATGTATTACTGTGGATACCATTTCGGCAGCTGCTCATGTGCCTACGACTGTCAGTACTATGGCAACTGTTGCTATGACTTTCACTGTAAGTTCCTCAAAAATATGTCAAACAGCCCTTAACCAGTCTAACATACACTGTACTAGATTATGTACAGTAAAATGTATAATATGTAATGCATAAATGTACAAATGATGTTTTGAAGAATGCTTACACTGCCATTTTCCATACAGTGAAAGCGTACTGCGACCAGGGACTTCATTTGTTCATACTCATCCAGTTTTATCTTTTTCTTTTTCTCAGGGTATTGCCCATCGTACACAACACCAGGTACTGCTGTCACTCATTTTTTTGAAATGCCTAAAGCTAAATTCACACAACATTTGTATCTGATTCTGATGACTTTTGTTTTTAAGCGTAAGATTTAACACATTTTTTTCTTTAGATCCTCACCCTCACTGTGGAGGACACCTGTATGGTTCTGGACTGTTTTCCAGTCCAAACTACCCAAACTATTACAATGACAATGCCTACTGTGTGTGGTATCTCACTGCTCAGCAAGGACAGAGGATCTTCCTGACATTTTCTGATGTGCAGTAAGTGAGAGATCAGTGGTGTGGCTTAAAATCATTTCTGGATCAGGAACAATTTTGTGTATTTCTTTCAGACTGGAGCGCTGCTGTAATTGTGACTACATAACAGTGTACGACGGCTCTTCCACTGGTTATCAACAACTGGGAAAGGTCTGCTTCAATGACACCACACACCAGATGTTTCACTCTTCTTCACGATACATGACTGTTGTCTTCAGGAGCGACTACTCTGGTGTCAGCCATGGTTTCAAAGCCCTTTTCACAAGCTCTTTGACTGCAAATCAAGGTAAGGATAAGTAATGAAAAAT
>JAHKKF010502677.1:0-11305 GCA_019740295.1 Labeo calbasu
TCTTTCTTACCTTCTTTGGAAGGTTCAAAAGATCTGCCAACATTTATTTTCATTTCTCAGTTTAAGTATACATGTGTAAAACAAAACTAAAACTTAATTAAAGCAGACATACTTTTTAAAAAACAGAAATATTACTAAATTTTAGAATTGAAATTTTAAAAATAAAATGTAACTTATGTAAAAAATTTTAGTGTATAGTACAGTTATTTCCTATCAATAAACATTAAGTATAATGCAAATTATGTAAACATCAAAATAAAACATAAAAAGCTACAATAAGCATGGTTACAGTAAGTTTGCAGGTCTAAATAAATTAATTTGAATGAATTAGTCCTACTTTAATTTAACAGTCAGTAGAGGCTAGACTACATTTTTAATTCTCACTATAAAAACAATTTGTCTCTAATTCTTTAAAAATGTGATGGGATAATCTAAAAAGAAATATCAAGGGATTTCTAGCAGCAAATAGTACGCCATACTGTGGTCCTTCTCTTTCTAACGGGGTCTGTATTTCAGTATCTAGTTGGTGTAAGTAGGTCTCTGTGTCCTCAGTCAACTATATTCACTGTCTCGTGCCCCAGCCGCGCTGGGCCCTCTGCCGAGATCTCATTGTGGCATTATGGCCAGTTCTCTGGCAAAGACCCCAGTGCCAGTGTCAAAGAATGGCCGGCTCTGCCCCACTTATATAGGGGCGAATTATTTGCAGTCCGGTCCAATGACCAAATGTACCCTGGGGTTTAAGGGAAATGGAGGATGGGAAGATGTTACCACAGTTGAAAACCTCATCAGAGATTACATCAGGGTTTACAATCAACATACTTCACATCTGTGGAAATACAGCTCAGTTCATTAGAATCAGTACAATATTTGTTTTATTTCATTACAATGTCTTTCACCTTCAATATTTTTTTGATTATTATTATTATTATTATTATTACTGATAAATATTTATTTATTTATTTTTTACTTTTTAAAAATGTATTATATAATAATAATAATAATAATAATAACTTCATTTCTTGTAACTAAACAGCAGTTTAGTTTTATAGATAATTTCAGTTAAGTTTAAATAATTTGTCAGTATTAATTGATATATGATAAAATAATATATAAGAAGAAAAAATATAAGGCTGTAGGACTGCAATAAATTATTTTATTCATCCCACCCCAAAGTATTTTAAATCCATTCACTGATGAGTTCTTCCTGTTTTTTATTTGTATGCATTTATTGTTGTGTAGGCAATTATTTTTCTCTTCATTTCATCAATGTAGAACTTTTTTTTTTTTTTAATAATAATAATATTATTTTGGGGGTAAAAATGCAAATCGACAATCATGCAAATAAATCTTCGTCTACGCCAGTAGGTGGCGATATATGAGCAGCTTTCTTATTAAAAGTCATTAGAAGGTTGACTCAACTGATTTGTTTAAAACAGTGAGTCGTTCACGACTGAAACATCAAAAACACCGAACGGAAACACAACAAAGTACATCTTTAAAATTCTTTTAATATATTTATGACAAGACTCACTAAATATCCTAATATAAATGTTAAATGCCTGTAAAAAAAATAAATAAAATTTAAATAAATATGGTGACTGTCATAAAAAATGTTTTTATTTTCTATATATTTATTGTTGTGTAGGCTAATTATGTATTTAATTGTTCATTTTAGTACTTAATACATGTTTTGGGGTTGCAAATGCTAATAATCGATAATCATGCTAAAAAACTCTTTGACTACGCCAGTAGGTGACGACAGTCTATGCGATTAGCGAGTCATTAGACGGTTGACTCAACTGATTCGTTTTAAAAACATCTTCCTTCTTTCAAAAACACAAAACAAAAAACTCAACAAAGTATATCTGTATAATTATTTTAATATATTAATGACAAGAAACACTAAATACCCTAACGTAAATGTTAAATGTTCATAAAAAAATAAATAAATGAAATTTAAAAAAAATATGGTGACTGTCATATTTATTTTTAGCGGATTTCTTTAGCAGAAAAATGGCACTTAATGAAATACCCCAATCAAATATTATTCTAATAAAAAAAAATGTGTATTTTATTTTGCACGACTGCAATAAATTAATTTATTCATCCCATCTCAAAGTATTTTAAATCCATTCACTGATGAGTTCTTCTTGTTTAATATTTGTATATATTTGTTGTTATGCAATTGTTTTATTTTCCCCCTTCATTTAATCACTTTTATCTCTTTATCGTAGTATTATGGATTTTAATACTTAAAGTATTAGCGAGTTATTAGAACGTTGACTCAACTGATTCATTTTAAACAGCGAATCGTTCACGACTGAAACATCGGTAAACGAAATGATTCGTTTATTTAAAAACAGCAAACTGAAACATGACAAATTATTTCTTTATAATTATTATTACAATACATTAATGACAAGATTAACTAAATATGAAAATATAAATGGTAAATGCTCGTCAAAAAATATAAATGATATAAATGTAAATGAATACGGTGCCTGTCGTGTGTATTTTAGCCGATTTCTTTTAGCAGAAGAATGAAATAGTCCAATAAAATATTTTTGTAATGAAAAATGTGTATTTTACGTTTTCATTAGAATCGCTGCGTAAAATCAATGAAGCACTCAAGGCCATATTGTGAATACAAGCCGCGCCTCGAGTTGAGTCTTATGCATTTTTCTACAAATAACTAGCATTTTTCGTTCTTAGAAACCGAACGAGAACGCGAAAAGTAGTTGAACGGGTTTCGTGGCTTTGTTCTCGCTGGTCTCCTGATTCTAAACACAGGGCTTCTTTCATGTCTCCATCCAATGAGCGAATGCTCGTGCGCGGAGGGTGGGATTTCCACTGCTGTTTGTGTTCCTTTCCCAAGGAATGTGAGGGACACACAAAGCCCAAATGATTCTCGGGGCTGTCCACTAACTTTAGGACCTAGTTCGGCCATGGAACTCTAGTTATTCCGCGCTTTTTTTCCCCCATTAACTGTAACTCTTCGGATCCCAAACTGGCGACCTCACATCTCCAACTGGCACGCGCAAATGATCTCATAGACCAGATCAAGCTGAAAGGTTTGGACCTTCGATTTTCTCTTGCAATGTGTTGTTGTTTAATCCGCAGTGTCAGAATTGTTGCTTTGCATGGAAAACGTCCATGCATTTGCTGAAGTGAACTTTCAAAAGAATTGTCTGAAAGTTACACGGAGGAATGTTATGAAAATATGCGTTCAGTGAACGTCATACGTTTATATTACAACGCATAGGAGCTTTATCAAACTTTGAAATATCACACAAACATTTCCAAATATGTCAGTCTGTTGAAAATTATGTAGAAAAAGTGTTAGTGTCATGTGGAAACATCAGGGTGCAGGACTAGATGTTGTTGTGTTAATTATCAGTGTTCAAGTTCAAGTTTTAAAGAGCAGATTATAAAGTTATAAGTAGTGGCTTCGACGTTGAGGAAATGAGTTTGGCATTTTGTCAAATGTATAAGTGTTCAGTTGACACTGAGCACCTCCCCGTGGGTGTGAGTATATATAGAATGCATATGGTTGCTTTGACAGAACTGCGTGTCTTTTCTTCGAAAGACACATGGAACATAGTTTATCCAGTACATTAGTCCACGTGAACAGGCTTCTATAATTAATACAAGGCCTCTTCCAATCACTTTTTACTGTACAACTGACAGCACCAGCCTATCAAGTTCTCCTTTTGCACTGGATGCCCTCCTGAGCTCCACGTTTCCACCAGGAGATATGAAGAAAGTGACATGTATGTGCTTCTTTTGTACCAGTTGTGAGGATTTTGCATGGTTTGTTAGTAGTCTAGAACGTAATTAATGCTTTAATTAATTTTTGTCTTTTGCATGTAACAAAATGTGTGTAATCAATGGGTTTGTGTAATAATTGCTTTGTTTGACCTTTGTTCTTAATGCATTTCATTTTTTTAGATAGCAAAGGCTGCTAAATATGGTGATCCCTTGTGAGAGACCTTTCTCCTAAAATATAAGAGCGCCTGTATGTTCTCACATACCATATGCATATCCATTTATACTGTTTGAAAAATGGCTTAAAGGCATAGCCACTTTAAATACTAATCTTAAAGGGATAGATACCCAAAAATGCAAATTCTGTCATTATTTACTCACCCTCATGTTGTTTTACATCTGTTTCTGTGAGTTTTTGAATGCAAATGAAGATATTAAGAAGAATTTTGGTAACTAAACAGTTGCTGATAGCCATTTTTTTCCTTTAAACATGTTATATAGACAGTATGTGACCCTGGACCACAAAACAATTCATAATTTTTTGAAATTGAGATTTATGCATCATCTGAAAGCTGAATGAATAAACTTTGATTCCACTGATGTATGGTGTGTTAGGATAGGACAATATTTGGCCGAGATACGACTATTTGAAAATCTGGAATGTGAGGGTGCAAACAAATCAAAATACTGAGAAAATCACCTTTAAAGTTGTCCAAATGAAGTTCTTAGCAATGCATATTACTAATCAAAAGTTAACTTTTGATATATTTACGGTAGGAAATTTACAAAACATCTTCATGGAACATGCTCTTTACTTTATATCCTAATGATTTTTGGCATAAAAGAAAAATCGATAATTTTGACCCATACAATGTATTTTTGGCTATTGCTACAAACTTAAGATTTAAGGTTTTGTGGTCCAGGGTCACATAAAACATGCTTAAAGGGTTAAGGGTTATATTTTATAAAGACAACATGCTGTTTGGCAAATTAAATAATTGGCTAAATGTCTTTGTACTAATTGCAAAGAGGTTTTGTTGAAAATAATTAGTCAGCATCATAATTTTGACATTGTGGCAGTGACTTTTGCACAGGAAAAATCCATATAATCCAGAAAATGCTTTAAATTTTTTTTTTTTGAAAAGTTTGGCTTCTAAAACAGTTTCAAATTCTGTTGCATGTGTTTCACATCTTCTGCTTTTTGTTTTGAACCCTGTGACTTATGGAAAAACGCCCTTTTTTCTTTTTACTGTACATTCAAGACGATTTAGCCTAGAAGAGCTGCATAGTCAGCATTTTCCAGAAAGAACTTTTTTTCATTTTCATTCTCTCCTAAGTCTGAAATAGAGCTACAGTGCAAAGCATGTGATATTGTTTAAGTCGTTGACTATTGAGTGTGCATGCCTCTCGTGGCTTTCGACCATATGTTAGATTTACGCAAGGTCATATTTTCTTGCAGCAATGGTTTTGAGTTATTTTTTTACTGTCTATTATCCTTCACTGCAGCAGTAGTCTACGTGTTAGGAACTATTGTGATTCTTTTCATCAGTTGTATTTTATTAGCAAACTAAACGTTTATTTTTAGAAGAAAACTTTTCGCCATGTTGCCACAGTGTTGCTTGTTAGAACACTTTTGTGTTTCTGAGGTGATCTGAGTGTTTGCTAAGTGTTTGCTTACTAGTCTCTATAAAATGATTGTAATTTTAAAGATTAACATCTGTTAAATGGCTAACAAGTTTCAATTTAAGATTAATGATTCCCTTACTATACATTGTGAAAAACTGCAATACATCTAACAAGACAGTTCATGTAGTTTTACAGTAAAATACTGTTTAATGCACAGTTTTTGGATTTTTTTTTTTTTTGGATGTTTTAATTATGTTTATTCTCAAGCCATCCTACACTCTAAAAAATGCTGTGTTAAAAACAACACAACTTGGGTTATTTGGCAACCCAGCGCTGGGTAAATAGTGGACAGAACACATGCTGGGTTATTTTGACCCAGCTGGTTGGGTTAAATGCTGGGTTATTTTATTTAAGTCAACTATTGTTTAAAAATTATTATATTGCTGGTTTAAAATGGACTGGAACTTATAAAAAACCCCCCACAAAATTACTACAGGCAACAGCAATAATAAAAAGATGAACACTTATTATTAAGCAAGAACACATGGACAAAATACAAGACAAATTGAATTTAGTTAGGTGAATACAGGATAGTTTGCAATATTACATACAGTTAAACTCTTTTAACAAGCATTTTAGACATAAAAATGTAACATTTAAAAGTAGAATTTGAATTTTAGTGTATTGAACTGTTCTCTGTAAATGCTTTTTACTGAAATAGTGCTAATTCTCATGCTGGTGTGTCACCGAAATATGAGCCGGTGAAGGGCTGCTGTTCGCCGGTTTAACTGCAAACTTCAGACCGCCACCTCACGTTTTACTCGTAGCTGAAAGATGCCATGACTGACTCCAGAAACTGCCCATAAACAAACATTACTGACATGAGAGAACAATTTTAATTAAACTCAGTACAATAACGAATAAAATCCATTTATTTTATGCAAGACAAAAGGCGTTTCCATCCTGCGAAACAACCGCTGCTGACGCAGCTGACTGACATCTCGTCCTTATGTTGCGTTGCGTAAAATAATACAATTAGTAAAAACTGTAACTCAGCAGCTGGGTTGTTTCGTCAGAGACAGGCTCAACCCAGTGTTTGGGTATAAAAAAAATAACCCAGCATTAAAAATGACCAGCAACTTAGTTACAGAAAAACTACCCAGCACCTGGGTAAAAATATTAAAAATAACCCAATAAAATGACCCAACAAGTTGAACCCAGCATTTTTAGAGTGTAATGTGTAAGACTTTCTTCTTTCAGACGAATATAATCAGAGTTATATTAAATGTCCTGGCTCTTCCAAGCTTTATAACGGCAGTAAATAGGTGTTGAGATGTTGAAGTGTAAAGTGCATCCATCCATCATGAAAGTGTTCCACACGGCTCCTGGGGTTTAAAGGAGAACTCCACTTCTTAAAATAAAAAACTTAAAATAATGTACTCTCCCCCTTGTCATCCAAGATGTCGTAAAGAAGCTTTTTGAAGAAAGTTTTTGAGGAAAGCATTTCAGGATTTTTCTCCATATAATGGACTTCATTGGTGCCCCGAACATCTTGGATGACAAGGGGGTGAGTAAATTATTTGTAAATTGTTGTTCTGGAAGTGGAGTTCTCCTTTAATAAAGGCATTCTAAAGTGAATCAATGTGTTTGTGTATAAATAATATCCATATTTAAAACATTATAAACTGCAATGTCTTGCTTCTGCTAACTCGTTCGTGAGATAGTAGGCGTAACGTGAACAAGCAGAGCTCTGGTGAACAAACACGTGTATGACAGTTAGCCGAAGCTAGACATTGCAGGTTATAAAGTTGTAAATATGGATATTTTTCTGACAAAAACCTGTCGATTTGCTTTAGAAGACTTTTATAAACCCCCCGGAGCTGTGTGAAGTACTTTCATGATAAACAGATGCACTTTATTGGCCTTCAAAATCTCAACACCCATTCACTGCCATTATAAAGCTTGAAAGAGCCAGAACCTTTTTTTTTTTAATATAGCTTGAATTGTATTCATCTGAAAGAGGAGAGTCATATACACCTAGGCTGGCTTGAGGGTGAGTAAATCATGGGGTAATTTTCATTTGTGGGTGAACTATCCCTTTAAAAAGGTACAAAACAGATTTTATATCAGTTAAAGGGACAGTTCACCCAAAAATGAAAATTTGAAATGAAAGTTCCAAACCTGCGTGAGTTTCTTTCTTCTGCTAAACACAAAAGAATATATTTTGAACATTATTGGCCACCAATGAGTTGACGGTAGCCTTGACTTCCATAGAATTTTTTTTCCCCATACTGTGGAAGCCAATGGCTGCCGTCAACTGTTTGGTCACCAACATTCTTCAAAATATCTTCCTTTGTGTTCAACAGCTGAAAGAAACTCATACAGGTTTGGAACAACTTGAGGGTGAGTTTGTGGGGTGTACTGTCCCTTTAAATGACGTTCCGACTATAAAACTTCAAATGTTGCTACTGTATTTTTACAGTCTCACAGTAAAGTTCGGTCTTCTTTCAGATGAATACAATTCAAGCTATATTAAAAAAAATGTTTTACAATGCAAATGTCGTGGGTTCCTCATTCAATGCAGTTCTATTGAAATTGTCCTTAAGTATGAACAAAGCTTTAGCAAATAGCACTAATCATTTGTTAATTCCTCAGAAATCTACAGCTGTAATGTATGTAAGGTGCAGTTTGACCCCAGTGCACTGCTTGGTATCATTAAAAGTGTTCTTTTCCAGGAAAAAGCCTTAGGCAAAATTAAAATGTTACACTGAACTTCCAGAACAGGTTTTGAATGTTCTAACAGAGATGTTTTTCTGTGAAATCTATTCCTTGAAAAACTTAATGACCGTTTAAAGCGTTCAAAACCTAAACTGCTTGGATTATTGTGTTCAAACTTAGTGGAAAATTCCTGTTCTCCCAGTATAGCCATTTGCATGATTCTTAGTCCTGTGCATGTAGGTGGTAGCCAGACAGCTTCGTCCCATGATCGTGTATTAACATGACAGTGGAATGCTTCGAGCCTGAGATAGTGTCCGCATGCGTTCTGCAGATAACACATGTGCCGAACAGAACTTGCGCATACGGGCCGCATGCATATAGGCGCTCTATTGTCAACACGCAGCGATAAAGACGTCCATTGAGGCAGATCTTGTGACACAATCACGAGCCGGAGAAAGAATGTCAGAATTACTAAAGAGGGTGAGATGTGGAGCGAGAGACACACAAGCACCCAGAAATCAAGGTTGTTAAGCATCTGTCTTAGTCTGATTTGTTCTGCTTTGGATTATGCAATAGTTTGTGAGCCAACTTGAAATCAAAATTGACCCTGTTGACCTTTTTAATGCACATTCCTGGTCTTATGAGCAATTAATCAGTGTATGTTATTCCAAGTGGAAAAAGTGTTTGTCCAAGTGGTAAAAATGTAAAATTTTGTTATTGGCTGAAGGCACTTACCCTTCTTGTTTTTTATGTCTCACCCTTAATTTTTTTTCTCTTCTTTTAGTATCCGGTTTTACTTGAAAATACCATTTCAAGTGGAGTTTTTGGCGAAAATGTTTAATTGTTTTTTTTGTTTTAGTCTTTCATGCATTAGTGTTTTAGTTATAATACACTAATGTTCAAACTAGGGATGTCAAAATTCTCAATATAATATTGGTTCAATACGTGCTTGTGTATTGTGTTTTTTTGGTTTTGTATTTAATTCTAATGACATGCAATGACAGGCCTTTCTAAACCTGTTGTCCAACAAAAGAGTCATAAAAACAAAAGTTATACAAAACATTATAACTTGTTTTTAATTCACAACATCAGTCTAGTGTTTGAAATAACGTCCTTATGTGATCTGATGTGGATTCTTATCACAGAATGAGGCAGACGATAAATTCTACGTATGTATGTCCATTAACATTGGCTTATGAAAATACACGAGATGGCTTGAAGAACACAGATAAACCCTATATTATTGCAGACGAGTGTTTATTGTCCTTACATTTCCTCATCAAAACGTTTAACGTTATATCTTGTTTTTATTCAGTTACAGCAATAGGGATGCCTTTATCCACATTAGAGAAGCTGGAATGGAACGTCATCAGTGATACTCGAAAATCAAAAAAATAATACCACTCTCAAAAGAAAAATTAAGTAGACATATACTAAACCACGCTTTTCCCAGTGTACAGAGGTTTATGGGAGTGTTTTGTTAATTTGCTGCAAAAAAAAGCACACTGAAGTAGCAAGATATCAGAACCGAACCGAAAACTGTATTGTTGCATCCCTAGTTCAAACGTTTAGGTTCAGTCTTTTTTAAAGAGAAATTAATAATTTTTTAGAGATGCACAATATTATCGGACTGATATCGGAATCTGCCGGTAATGGCTTTAAATGTAGATATTGGCATGTTACAAATGTTAAAACTTAAAATAAAATGCACTTTCTGAAAAAATGCTGCGATTGATATGTAGTTTATTTACAGTTACTTTCAAAGCTTTAGTGTACTGTCATTATAAAAAAACTTCATTATTGTTTAATGTTCTTCAGAAAAATCCTTCAGGTCCCACAAATTCTTTGGTTTTCCAGCATTTTTGTGTATTTAATCCCCCTTTCCAGTAGTGACTGTATGATTTTGAGATCCATCTTTTCACACTGCGGACAACTGAGGGACTCATATGCAACTATTACAGAAGGTTCAAACGCTCACTGATGCTTCAGAAGGAAACACGATGCATTAAGAGCAGGGGGGTGAAACTTTTAGAATTTGAAGATCAGGGTAAATTTAACTTATTTTGTCTTCTGGGAGACATGCAAGTATCTTCTGTAGCTTCTAAAGGGCAGTACTAAATGAAAAAAATATGATATTTAGGCAAAATAAGAAAAAAAAATCGACACATCTTCATTCTGTTTAAAAGTTTTCACCACCCGGCTCTTAATGTATGGTTTTTCCTTCTGAAGCATCAGTGAGTGTTTGAACCTTCTGTAATAGTTGCATATGAGTCCCTCAGATGTCCTCAGTGTGAAAAGATGGATCTCAAAATCATACAGTCGTTGGAAAGGGTTCAAATACACAAAAATACTGGAAAACCAAAGAATTTGTGGGACTTGATGGATATTTCTGAAGAATAGTGGGCAGTTTAACTGTTCAGGACTCATGAACAACTATCACTAAACAAAAAAAACAGCTGTGGATCATTCAGGTAACAACACAATATTAAGAATCAAGTGTATGTAAACTTTTGAACAGGTCATTTTTGTCAATTTGAATTTTGAACTTTCTATACATCAAAGAATGCACAAAAATAAGAAGCTGCACAACTATTTTCAACATTGATTATAATAATAAATGTTCCGTGAACAACAAATAAGCATATTAGAATGATTTCTGACTGATCATGTGACATTTTTGCGTCACAAAATAAATTACATTTTCAAATATATTCAAATAGAAATCAGTTATTTTCAGTTGTAATAACATTTCATAGTTTTTGCCTTAATTTTGATCAATTAGAGGTCGACCGATATGTGTTTTTAAGGGCCGACGCGGATACTGATTATTACAAATCAAGTAGACCGATAACCAATATTTTGTACCGACATATACACTACCGTTCAAAAGTTTGGGGTCAGTAAGACTTGTAATAGTCTTTAAAGAAGTCTCTTATGCTCATCAAGGCTGCATTGATTTGATTAAAAATATAGAAAAAAAACAGTAATATTGCAAAAATGTTTTTACAATATAAAATAATGTTTTTTATTTTAACATACTTTAAAATAGAATTTATTTCTTTGATGAAAAGCTGAATTTTTATCAGCTGTTACTCCAATCTTAAGTGTCACATGGTCCTTCAGAAATCATTCTAATATGCGGATTTATTATTAGAATGATCAGTGTTGGATAATATCAACAGTTGTGCTGCCAAAT
>JAHKKF010502680.1:0-18967 GCA_019740295.1 Labeo calbasu
AAAATCCAAAGAACTTGTGGGACCTGAAGGATTTTTCTGAAGAACAGTGGGCAGTTTAACGGTTCAGGATAGGAACAACTATCTAAACAAAAAAAAAATTCACATATGTAAAGCGTATGTAAACTTTTCAACAGGGTCATTTTTATAAATTCAACTATTGTTTTCTCTTGTTGACTATATGTAAATGTCTTTTTATGTGATCTTATTAAGGTCAGTACTAAATCAAAAATAACAAGCATTTTGTATGATCCCTCTTATTTTGCTAAAATAATTAACATTTTGCAGAACATGTAAACTTTTGACTTCAACTGTATCATTTTAATTAAAAAGAGAGTAACCCAATCATTTTCTTAAAACCACTTGCACAATCTTAACTAACTAGGTCTTAAAGTTGATTTAGTTTCACATTTCAGATGAAACTCAGCGAGAGCAGATATGGCTCAAGAGATGATTTGAAGTCGAGAGGAAGTTTCAACCTCTCTTAAAAGTAATCTTTGTTGTTGCATAACTATTGGCCCTGATCAACAGCCCCAGATTCTGTGACGAGTGAGGACAGCCCAGCATCCAGCCTGCATTTCTTTGACCTCGCTATTTCCCCAACGGAATGAAAAAGTTGAAGGAAAAACAGCAGATCTGACTTGTGAATTTACCTCCCGCTGACACATGAATATGCAGCCCGAATATTATTATTAACAATTCAGAAGTGCCTCATTAAAGATAACTTATAATTTAGGCTCTCAGCATCCAGCAAATCTAAGAACCGTTTCAATTTTTCAAGAACCGAGACAAACATTCAATTTAATGTGAAATTAACAATTTAACAATTTAATCTTATTTTTTTGTGACCTATTTTCATATTTCAAATGCCGCTATTTGTCTGCAACCCCACAAAAGGGAAATCAAGGTCGGGCTACAAAAAAAAAAAACACAGTTCAATATGCTTAAATAAATGAACAAATGATTTTTAAACAAGATGAAAACATGAAAAGAATGATGCACTTTTTAAATGACATTTTTATGTTCCCTTGTATTGGCGATGGTAACAACAGGCCTCATTTTCACTTCAGATTGAATGTTTTGAGGTTAAAGGTTAGTGACAACAGATGTTTTACTTTATTCTTTTCAGTTAGGCTGCATGTCACATGTTTCTCGAGTTCAGATCAGTGGCACAAAACAACATGTATGTCACATGGGCTTTTCTTCAGTGAATCATTACAAACTGCACATCCTATCAAAGATCTGTTTGTCTATATTTAACCTTCAAAACTAAACAATGTTTTTATGTTTATCACCTTGGAAACAGATTTTTTTTTTGAAAGGCGCTGAAGATCACTTCATAAAGCTCTGTGAAACATTGCATGTTTCTCTCTTTCATTTGTTAGTTTATCGAGCGTTTCAAGAGACACTTATGTGTCACATTTTTTTAACCAAAACTATTTGTTTATCTATGGCCTCTGTGTTAAAGGCTTGCATAAAAAGTGCTCTAAAATTCAGGGTCAGCCTATAAAATGTATCCTTGGCTCTTTGAGTTGTAGCAGCGGCCTTACAAAAAAAGAGAATGCAGAGTTTTGCATTTAAAATTATTTTAGATTTTTTAATAAAACTTTCAAACTTCAAAAATCTTTGAATACACTATTCACTAAAAATATCTACATTAGCAGCAAGTCCAAGTTTGCTTATAATTAAGCTTTGCTTGCTGGTTTCATTTCACTAATGTGAATTAAATCATAATAAATATATGAAGAGTTCAGATGCAAAAGCCTCTAAATCCATCTGACGTATTTCTTTAAAATTAGCATTTCTTTCTGGCCACTTTGTATAGGTTTCTATGTAAGCACTGGTACTTCTGATTGGGCTGAGGCTGGAATTTAGCGAGTTTGAAGTAAAAGTATTTTAAGGACGTATAATATGTGTCAGGAGCGTTCACTCAATATCATTATCTCATTTTTGACCGAGATGGCTTTTAGCTGGTTTTGCATCTGAACTCTTCATATATAACCTCAACGTCTACTTTAAAACAGTCTGTTTGCTTCATTTGAGTTGGAAATGTTCATGAATGAATGATTATCCCATAGTATTCATTACCTGGTATATGTTTTGCTTTCGTTAGATGCTGAGCTTGCAGAGCTCCCACATATTTAATATCTATTATTGCTCCAGTATCTGATTTGTAATAAAACTCATCTTTGAGGCTAGGACATTTTATGTTGTGAGAATCATGACATTCACATATTTTTGTATAACTGACTTGTCCCAGTCAGCTGATTTTCTACAGAGCTAGTTTCATATCTCTCATATCTGGTCTTTTTTTCTCACATAATAAAATAATTTCAACTCAAATCAATATTTCATGCCACTCATTTATTTACTGCATTTCAAATATGAGAATTCACAGCGAAATTAATATTACAATATTTTACACGGCTCTCTAATTCTTGATTGGCTGAAGGCAATAATATTTTTACATAATTGACTGTTGACCAAGGCATTTTCTACATAGCAAATTTCATATCCCTCATCAGCTTATGGTCTTTTTTCTTACATAATAAAACTAACTCAAATCAGTATGTCATTTATTTATACCTACTATATTTATAAGTATGTGAAAATATAGCAAAATTAATATTACAATAACTTACATGGCTCTGTGGAATACATGATCAGTGTTGCCAAGTCTGTGATTTTCCCATTGAATTGGGCTACTTTGACACTGTTGCCACGGGTTGTTTTTCATGTCCGCGGGTTGAAGCAACCCATTAATATTATATTTAGCCCCTGGAATGCAAATTTTACCAGGGGAACCCAACCAAAAAACTTGTATTTTACCTCACAGTTTTTACCAGGGGACCACCCACCGAAACATGAGTTGGGCTAGTTTTGGGCTAGCTTTGAGTAGCAATTGGGTGAAAACCTGGCAACCTTATAAATGATTCTGATAATTCAGTCGTGACATTCAGAGATATATTGCATAATTGAGAGTTGTCTAAAGCAACTGATTTTCTACATATCAAATTTCATATCTCTTGTCACGTTATAGGTCTTTTTTCTGCCACAGGTTGTTTTTCATGTCTGTAGGTTGAAGAAATCCCAATAATGTGATATTTAGCCCTTGGAATGTGAATTTTACCAGGGGAACCCAGCCAAAAAAAACGTGTATTTTACCCTCCGGAAAGCGATTTTTTTATCAGGAGACCCCCCAATAAAATGCGATTGGGCTAGTTTTGAGTAGCAATTGGGTGGGTTTTGTTGTAAAAACCTGGCAACCCTATACATGATTCTGATTGGCCAATCGTGACATTCATATACTTTTTGCATAATTAAGAGTTGTCTAAAGCGACTGATTTTCTACATAACAAATTTAATTTCTCTTGTCACCTTATGGTCTTTTTTTCGGCCGTGGGTTATTTTTCATGTCCGCGAGTTGAAGCAACCCCGATAATGTGATATTTAGCCGTTGGAATGCGAATTTTACCAGGGGAACCCAGACAAAAAATGTGTATTTTACCTCCCGGAGCGTGATTTTTACCGGGGGAAAACTTACTTATTTCAACTCGGTTCATTTCACTTTTTTAGACTACCAGTCAAAAGTTTTTTGTGATGTTTTGTGTTTTTTAAAGAATTCTTTCCTGCTCACTAAACCTGCATTTATTTGATCCAAAATACTGCAAAATCAGTAATATTGTCAATTTTTTTTTACTATTTAAAATAACTGTTTTCTATTTTAATATATTTTAGAATGTAATTTATGCTTGTGATTAGAGCTACATTTTCAGCTTCGTTACTCCAGTCTTTAGTGTCACAGGATCCTTCAGAAATCATTCTTATATGCTGATTTGCTGTTCAAAAATCATTATTATTATTGTTGTTATTATTATTATTATCAATATTTAAAACAGCTGAGTAAATTTTTTCTGGATTCTGGATCCAAAGATCAGCATTTATCTGAAATAAAAAGCTTTTTTATACTGTTACAAACGATTTCTATTTAAGATAAATGCTGTTCTTCTGAACTTTGTATTCATCAAAGAAACCTGAACAAATTCTACTCAGCTGTTCTCAAAATAATAATACTAATGTTTTTTGAGCAGCAAATTAGAATATTAGAATGATTTCTGAATGATCATGTGACTGGAGTAATGATGCTAAAAATTCAGCTTTGAAATCACGGGAATAAATTACATTTTAAAACATATTCAAATAGAAAACAGTTATTTTAAAATAGTAAAAAAAATTCAACATTTTACTGTTTTTGCTGTACTTTGAGTCAAATAAATGCAGGCTTGGTGAGTGGAAGAGACTTTAAAAACATTAAAAATCCTACTGTTCAAAATTTGATTGGTAGTGTATACTTACTGTATTTCAGCTATGAGAAATCATAACAAAATTAATATTGTAATATTTTACACAGCTTTCTGAAATACTTCATGCCATTAAAAATATTTTTTGCATAATTGACTAATTCCCCAGGCAACTGATATTCTACATAGCTCTTTCATTACCATATGTTCTTTATTCACATAAAATAATTTAAACTCAAATCAATATATCATGTTCCTTTTTTAATTTATATGCTAAGTAGCCATTAAATAAATGGCATAATGCTTGGCTGTACATTATCTCCCTGTTATGATTTAAAGATTAACACTTGTAATTTCATTACTGCACATATGTTCTGTGCAATTCTTTCATCATATCTCCAGTAAAGCGTATATATCTCGTACAGTATGATACTGTTTACATGAGTCTTACAGTTCGCCAAACAATCAGTGCTGAACAAAAAACGGTGAAAAAGACATGACACGGTTGTCACTCTCTTTTCATTATCTAAATCTGTAAGAGCAATGCATGCAATATTAGTCCGCAATTTGAGGGTTCCCAGCAGTTTGAATGGCGAGAATGATTCCAGCACCCATCATCTAGGGAGGAGATGAGGAAATTTAACGCAAAAGAGCCCTACAGTGCTTTGCTGCGCACTTCAAAAGATCTCGCCTGTCTGCATGAGCGCTAACCTCCAATCAGAGTCACTCAGATTGCCAATCTTTGTCACTTGGCTGTTAGCGCAGAACCAATGTTGCAGCGCTCATTTGGACACAGTTAGGGCTGGATATCATGAGGTTGACACGGCATGTTTGGAAAGCCTCCTACATGCCATCCGTCACGTCTTTGCAAAAAAAAAGGTCCAAGGATAGCTTTGTTTATATTTCCAATTAAATTTCTCCATTTTGATTTGCAAACACTGCAACACAAAAGCCCTGGCTGTGCAGGGGACAGATTTATCCCTTTAATATGAGAGGCCTGACAAACTTTTACGTAACGGATCCTTTAGTGACACACTGGCGATGCTCCAGCTCAGTGGCAGGCATCAAGTGGATACGGAGCTGGGGCGTGGCAGCGCTGAATTGCTGTGAAATCCCAGATAAGCTGAGTTTCAGTGGCAGTAGAGCTGGGGCTGAGTGAGTGGGAGGACAAATGCATGAAAAAAAGAGCCTTACCATCTGCTGCTGTGACAGTGGCACGAAGGCAGACCTTCAGGCGAGCCCCTGGATGGAGATCACCCCCACCCCTCCCCCCCAAAAAAGCCAGAGGTTTGTGAAATCTTCATGAGATTGAAAAGATTTCACTTGCATTAGATAACAAAATAGACTTTTTCTCAGAAGGAACTTTAATTTTATACGCCATCTTTGCAAGGACTTTTAAGCAACTGGTGTCAGAGTCATTTTTAAGGAAACATATGATGTCAGTTTCCCTCACAAGAAATAGTTCACCTCAAAAATGTACTCATCCAAGCCATCCAAAATGTAGATGAGTTTTTTCATCAGAACAGATTTGGAGAAATTTAGCATTACATCATTTGCTCACCAACTGATCCTCTGTAGTGAATGGGTGCCGTCACAATGAGAGTCTAAACAGCTGATAAAACATCACAATAATCCACAAGCAATCCACATGACTCCAGTCTATCAATTAATGTCCTGTATCTTTGTAATAAAAAAACTCACGACTTAATACAACATAATTTTTGGCCAAAATAATTCATGATAATGCTTCCTGCAGTGAAAAAGTCCATCCTTTGTTGTCCTCTCATATCAAAATCCACCAACATATTTGTTTAGAACTGTTTTTGCTTGTAAACAGTGCTTGATCTATGCATATTTCTTTCCGGATTCAAACGAGACAAGGTTTTTCACTGGAGAAAGCAATATTAAGGATAGAGGAACCAGAAGAAATGGTTTAAGTGTTTATTATAAGCACCCAGCTTTTCACTTCTCGAGACATTAACTGATGGACTGGAGTTGTTTGGATTACTTGTGGATTATTGCGATGTTTTTATTCATTCTGACAGCACCCATTCACTGCAGAGGATTCGTTGGTGAGTTAGTGATTTCTCCAAAATATTTTCCGATGAAGAAACAAATTCATCTTGTGTCTTGTATAGCAAATGCCTTATTGTAGTGTTACTTATGTAACTGTACCAAATTCTTATTGGTGTATTGACAGTATGCATGTTTCCCAACATTATTCACACGTAGTGAATCAAATTTGTTATTCCTAATCTGCATCATTACCATTCAAAGAGCAAAATTTGGAATTGCGGCCATTACTCAGAGGATGTAGTTTGTCTTGTTGCGGATGCAAAAAGCATGCAAATTAATGAAAGAAAATCCAGCAGTATTACTGTAGGGTGCCAGTCATGGCAAACTGCCTTCTGTCTGATGTTTTCTCAACAGGAAATAAATTACAAATGGAAAGAAACAGTGGGGGATGACGCTGACTACCATTCTTTGATTCTTTTTCAATCTCTGGGTTGTTCCTGTCAGTTTATTATGAGTTTATTATATCATTAAATAAATTGTTCATTATAAGCCTTGTCGGACTGGAAGAGGCACAGTTCATAGAATGGTTTATATAATTTTTATGATATTCAAAAATATTTTTAAGCTATTGAAACTGGAACTGCATATCATGTTAGTAGATTTTATAGCAATAAAAATCGCTATTAAGATTCCATTTAACTTGCCACAGTGATTTCTACCCAATAGAGCTGTTATGTTGTAGTCCTAAAATCCAGAACAGACCAAGCATGGGTTCCCCTGGGATTGTCTCGGGTATTTTTAGAATGGTGGTTTTGGATTTGTAAGTAAAAAAGGTCTGTGGTTAAAATTATTTGATAAAACTCTACTTGATAACAAGTTGTTAAATAAGGATTACAAGTACCGAAGGGAATTGTAAATCCTTATCCACCTTATTTGTCAATGCGGAAGTGAGCTATTTCAGACTTCCGACTCATTAGCAGCTACAAGTACATAACTAGAAGAATAACAGAGTGCAGTTAACCATAAAAACTATTTGTGCTATACAAACCAGTGTTTAGAATTATGAAAATAAATGTAAATAATATGAAAAGAAATATCAAGCTGTTTAGGCCTACAATTAGGCCTATGATTTTAAACAAACAGTAGCTTCATAATTCAAATTTGAGGTAAAATCCACAAATTTGTGTGTTACCACAAATTTTACTTTAATCATACATGAAAAACTGCTATTCACCTTATTCTTTAACACAGAAGTAGGCCTGTGGGTGAGACTTCTGGTTAATTTGCCACTATAGGGGGTCTGCACTTACATCACGGTTTGGTTAGTTACCCAGATGCAGAAACGGCCATATTGGAGACAGCACTGATTGCACAGTTAATGTACTACTGAATACATTGTTCTGCTAATTTATCCTGTCTAAGCCAAGGAAAAAATGTTTGGAAGCTGCTAAATCATATAAAGAAGGACCTAATTTAAGTTAATAAGTGGTAAAGATACATACAAGCAGTATTTTATAAGGTATTAGGCTAATATTTCACCTACCTGACTGGAAATAAGAACAAACACGAATGTGGTCAAGATTCTGGAAATCCTGGTTCAGTTTTGGCCAACCTCAAACGCCTTTTGTTCCTCAGACAGTTTTTTACACTCTTCTCCTTGATTTGTTATAACTTTTGGCAATCTATAGTAGTCCAAATGTTTCTCCCGCTCCGACTGATTAGTACAGCCCAAAACATGACATAATATTAACCATTTTCAGCGGCAATAATCAGGAAAATTTACACGTTCCATTCGGTTCAGTGGCACTGTTTACGTTCAATTCCATCAATATGTCCGACTGATGACCAGAATAATAACAACATGTAGTAAACGGTAAAACTGTTTGCACTACAAACAGTGTTCTCATAATTAAGATAATACATTAAAATAATATGGTGCGACACACCAATTTGCAATATCAAGCAGCAAAACGACCTGTTTGTACAGCTAAAATAGCTGGATGCAGAGACCGGAAGCCAGAATCATAAAATTTACAAATGGCCGCGCCCGTTCTTAAGTAAAGAAAAAGTTGATATTAAGAAAGTGTTGGCTCTACAAATGAACTTATGACTCGGCTTTGAGTTGCAACTCGCTTTTCTGCATCAGTGGCAAAAAGTTGCGTTGCAGTACTGCTGCAACTACTTGGTTTCCAGTTCAGTTGATTGTTTTACAGTGTAGTATAAATAGACCAGCAAATGCCACGATTATGTAATGCACAGTATTGTAAACAAAACTAATCGCTGTAAAATCGATGGTGAATTAAACTTGTCATTTCAGAACTGCGTCGCATTGATCCCAGGAGAATTATGTGGAATTGCGTCCATCACTTTAGAGGATGTTTTGGCATTTAGCGGATGCATTTCACTCGTGCATTAGATTTGAAAGCATGCATGGTTTCCGATGCAAAGCTTTTTCAGGTCATATGTGTCTTTCTAATCCGTCTTTTCCTCCAACAGTACAGACAGCTGTGGGAAACGCGCGTATGCCCACCGATGATGCCATGTGGTCAAAGCAGCTGTGCAGCTGATAACCAATGACAGGCAGAAGACGCCGCGCGGAGCTGCAGCATGCGTCGCGTCGCGCCGCGCTGATATTTAAACCATCCACACATCGCGCATGCCAGAGATTCGAGCTGCAGCGATTTCTGCGCTGAGAACGGAAAGATGCTGCCCTTCCCGAGCCGCCGCGTTCATGGATTAAGCTGGATTTCAGGACACACCTGTAGATTTTTCACCTGCTCTGCATAATGCCTTATCTCAGACAGTTTCTGATTTTAGTGCTCTTCCTGGGCTCGTTTGGGGAATGCCGGAATAAACACACCACGAGAGAGAGGAGGTGGACAGGAGCGGTAGAAACTCAGAAGCATGGGACGTAAGTGGCATTTTAGTGTTTGACAACTGAACTTGGATTGACAATCTCATGCGGCTGATGATGTGGATTTCACTTGCACATTGCAGGGCTCACAACTGATGATGAAAAAGATGCTGATGTTGATGACTAGTATGATGATGATGACGATGAATATAGCAAAAATCACTGAAGATGTCTGTCAACAAGTAGCATAGACACAACGTCTTTGTTTCCATCTATTTGACTAGTCACACTGAGTTTTCGGAATTTTCTTCAATGAACTCATTACTGCATATTAAGACTTTGATTTTTACTTTTTTAAGGCAGCAATTCAACTTCAGGTTTAGTGGGTTTTGCAGTCTGCTAATACTGATATTTACAGAGCAGAGTGGCAGATATTTTACAGTTTAAATATTGCAGCTGAGTACAAAATGATAGAAATTAACCCTAAGGTGCATGTCTGGTTGACGGTTTTGCTTTATTTGAGACCCTGGACCACAAAACCAGTCCATTTTTTTGAAACTGAGACATGTACATCATCTGAAAACTGAATAAATAAGATTTGTATCTGATGTATGTTTGTTCAGACAGGACAATATTTGGCGACATACAACTATCTGAAAATCTGTAATCTGAGGGTGAAAAAAATAAACAAAAATGAGAAAATCGCCATTAAAGTTGTCCAAATGAAATTCTGAGCAATGCATATTTCTAATCAAAAATTAAGTTTTGATATATTTAGGGCAGGAAATTTACAAAATATCTTAATGGAACTTGATCTTTATTTAATATCCTAATGATTTTTGGCATAAAAGAAAAATTGATCATTTTGACCCATACAATGTATTTTTTGGATACTGCTACAAATATACCCATGCTACTTAAGACGTTTTGTGGTCCAGGGTCACATTTGTGGTCTTTTCATCTGAAAATCTAAAAGAAGCCGCTGAATTAAGTTTAAATTTAAATAAACTCATTTTTTATAAACAAAACAATTGGGGTTATACAGTCTATGCATCTAAATCAATGCATTTCGACGCAAATATTATATGAAATTTATGGAGGAAACTTAGTTTTGCATTTTAGGGTTAAACGAAAAATTTATCAAAAAAACAAAAATGTATGACACTTCTGTTAATCGATCAAGTGGCCAGTTATCGTCCGATTCATATAGTTAAATATATGTAAAAATAGTTTTTTGAAGTTGTAAATAAACCAAAGATTATTATAGTATAAGACAATACTATTTAATTCTTTTTACTTCAAAATGTCGCATTTCTTAGTACTTTTTTTGTAAATTTTTCTAGCAATTTCTGAGTGAAAATCATTTCAAACTTTTTCAGTGTATCATATCTATATTGACCTATTAATAAGCATTTGATAATAATGTGTCTGATTTTCATGTTCAGACATGACAAAACTTAGGTTGTGAACTCATTCATTGATGTCTTTCGCAGACTCATTTTTTGACGACCTTTATTAGCCTGATTTCTCTATATGACATCAGAGTGCCATAAATGAGGCCAGGGGCCGGGGCACAATTAACGTGACCCAGACAGCTGATACCGCCACTGAACTGAACATGTATCACTAGCGTGCTCGAACTGGTGCTTCTTACTCAGACAAACAGCCACGTGTCACAGGCACGTTTCGCCCATCTGCCAAGGACAGTACGTTGGCACAAAGCTGTCCTGACAAACAGCTGACAAGGGTACAGCTTCATGGGTCTATAAAATTAAAACAAACAAACAATCTGCAGAATTAACATGTTGTTCAAGTACAAATTTGCATGAGAAAATCCAGCAGTATTGCTGCAGATGGGGTGCCAGTCATGGCAAGCTGCCTTCTGTCTCATATTCGCAACAGGAAATAAATTACAAATGGCAAGAAGCTGAGAGGAACAAGGCAGTCGACTTCTCACTGGATTTTTTTTAAATCACTGATAGTGATTATTATATCACCGCATAAAGAGTTAATCATGTGCATTGTTTGACTGGAACAATCACAGTTTGTGAATCCAGTGTTCGGGGCTCATCTGAGCATCTGTCGATAAGATCTCCTGTAATTTGAAACAGATCCGGCTGCTGCAGCTAGTTCACCACTGCCTTAACAATTTGTTGATACAAGCGCCGTGCATGATCTTAATCCGTCATTACACTTTTGTGGCTGCATTTTCACAGAAATTATATAAACGTCATTGACTTTGAGGGTTCAGGCTGAATTTTTCATGTAACCACTGGTAGATTCCACATTGCCTGAATTCATGATATAAGAGGCTGATCTGAGTTTTTTGTGATTTTTGAAACCCACAGCTCCCTGGCAAAGAAGCCACCGGATGTGACAAAGTCACGGCGGCTGAAGACAGAGCAGTTGTTGAAAGTGGACGACCATGACTTTACCATGAGGCCCGCATTTGGAGGTTAGTTCATCAGTCTGCAAATGTAAATTGCATTTCTTTGCTTTATTTTATAAGCCACAACCTCACTCGGGTGCCTATTTTTAAAAAAAATCTTCAAAGACTTGTATAATTATGTGTAATGCAAAAGGTTTAAAGTCAAAATCCTCTGAAGATTAGTCAAAAACAAGACACATGTGCTTCAACCATGAGTCTAAAAAAAGACACAAGTCCTTTTGACAAAGCATAAAAAGTACTATATGATGTCTCCACTCCATTAACTACCTAAAAGCCACCTACATTTTTTTTTAGGTTGCACTGTTTTGATCTTATGTACAGGTTGCCTGTTTAGTATGCACAGTTTGAGAACATTCAGGTCAGTTATTTGACCAGCAGGCATTAAATCTACATTGGCTCCCTCTAGAGGGGTAAACAGCCTCACTATTAAACACTGCTGTGGCCTGTAATTAAGACTGGGAGTTCAGTTTTATTGGAGTGCGTGTGGTTTTGAGAATTGGAGTTTGTAATATGCATTAATAGGCAGGTGAATATAGCCCATTATTATTTGATATTAAATCATAGAGTTGCCTGTATTGTGTATTATATACCCAAAACAATTATTTTACATAGAATTTTTAATTCATCAAATGTGACCCTGGACCATAAAACCAGTCCTAAGTTGCACGGGTATATTGGTAGCAATAGCCAACAATAAACTGTATGGGTCAAAATTATATTTTTCTTTTATGCCAAATATCATTAGGATATTAGGTAAAGATCATGCTCCATGAAGATATTTTGTACGTTTTCTAACTTAAATATATCAAAGCTTAAGTTTTGATTAGTAATATGCATTGCTAAGAACTTCATTTGGACAACTTTGGTGATTTTCTCAATATTTTTTTTTTTTTTGCAGCCTCAGATTCCAGATTTTTAAATAGTTGTATCTCAGCCAAATATTGTCCTATCATAACAAGCTTCAATTACAAATAAAACATTTGTGTCATTTGACTGTCTGTACAGATAGTCATATGTTTTTGCTTCCATTGAAGCACAAGAATCACAAGATCATACTGGAGAACATAATCATTATGTTTTTCACAAACTTTTGGAGTTTGCTGTCATTGAAGCAAAGGGCAGAAACCAATTACTTTCTCAAATTCATGCTTATTTTCCATGTAAATATTCCACTTGAATTGCTACGGTGATAATATAATTGGTCTGTTATTTCATGTTAAGAATAATAATGGAAGTTTTTTTCTGGAAATAAGTCAGCGTGCTTTGATTTAATTTATGCATGGACATGGATTTTCTCTGACCTTGATTTCACATATTTCCTTTACAAAGCAATACCTTATTAAACTCCCTCAGATCAATTGCAGTTAGACATTTTTTAAGCTTTTAGCTTGGCAGATGGTGCCTTTTACACTTTACTGAAGTTTTTTCCACAAGTTTTAATGAGATTGTCATTCTTAGGAAAGTTAACAATCAATAAGCTCACATACAAACATGTGTGTGCAGATTGATCTTCTGGGAAGATGAGATTATAAAATGTGACCCTGGACCAGAAAACCAGTCATACATTTATAAATTTATACATCATCTGAAAGCTGAATTAATAGGCTTTCCATTGTTAGGATGATATTTGGCTGAGATAAAGCTATTTAAAAAACTGGAATCTGGGGGTGCAAAAAAAATGGAGAAAATCGCCTTTAAAGTTGTCCAAATGAAGTTCTTAGCAATGTATATTACCAATCAAAAATTAAGCTTTGATATATTTACGGTAGGAAACTTACAAAATATTTTGACCCATACAGTGTATTTCTGGATATTGCTACAAATATACCCATGCTACTTAAGACTTGTTTTGTGGTCCAGGGTCACAAATAGGAATAATTTAACCCAAAATGCAAATTGACATTGTTTATTTGCTCTCAGTTGGTGTATATTTTCAGCTGATTTTCAGTGTGTAGAAACATAACCTGCCATTTTTGATATGCAAGAATGTACGATTATTAGGGAGTAATGACTTGTAGTGACGTGGCTTCTTATGCTTTTTATTTTTAGTGGGTTTATTTGCTTTATTTGTGTTTTAGTTGACAGTCATGGTCACTATGCACTGTCAATGCAAATGTGTAAAGCTTTAAAAACGCTTTCTTTTGTCATTCATTGACAAAAATAACAGCATAACTGTTTGGAATGACAGGAAGTTGAGTAAATCAAGTCAGAATTTTCATTTTTGTATCATCTATTCCTTTAATGCAGAGACGTCTCTACCAGGCTAGAATGGTATTAAAGGATGATATGGGAAAGCTCAAGGCTTCTCTTTAAGTGCACGACACTTAAAAGTTTGCGTGGTAAAGGCTAAGAACTAACGAAAGTTCTTCTGCCAGTCCATACAGTCCCCCTTTTCTTTTTTTAATGATGTGTTCCTATATAGGGCAAAGAAAAAGAAACACTCCCCCGTTTGATGCCGTTCCTCCTATGAATAGAGTATCTAAAAAGTCACTCATTTGGATGCTCTGACTCGGCGTACGTTTGGGAATTGCTCTTTGTTCAGCAGGGGGTCACAGCAAAGGGAATGAAAATAGCCCAAACATATTCACCCCCTCAGACGCATACACAGATCTGTCAGCTCTGCCAGTGATGCATTGTTGCATCTGCTTGACGGTGAAAACCTCACTGCTAGTTCAAAACGTGATGTAATGAGTTCACAACTGTCATCCAATGTCATTGATTCATAGTATTATGGATTTTAACCAGGTTAAAGGCCATTTTCATTTGCTTTTCTTCCAAAACACTAGATAGATAGATGGATAGATAGATTCTTTAAATGTAGTTTTCATTATATATATAAATGTTGAATTATATATAAGATTTTTTTTTACAGTAAATGCCAAATAAGTGAAAGGATGTTGTTGGGTGTAAAAAAGCAAAAAAGCCATTAAAGGGCATTAAACGTTGTTTTCCATAACTGGAAGGAATAGATTTGTTATGAAGGATGTGCTAATATATGGCTACACCTTTAGTACAGACTGTACTAAAACCAAAATTATAGAGAAACTCTTCTTAAAATACTGATAAGGTTATGAAATATCAGTGATTAAATAATCAGGTTGGTCCAGAACAAGGAGTTATTTCGCATAGACATTTCTCAAAAATATCTTCATGTATCACAAATATTTCTATGATCTTGTTGAACGATTTCTTTTCGGAGAAATTGTTGATACGTCAATATTTGGTTTTTAACTTTTTAATTATTTTAAAATGTAGAATTATGCAACAAGCTATTATAAAATGTACTTTATAATAATAATAATAAAAATGAGTGCTGGGCAACAATTAATTGCGATTAATCGCATCCAAGTTTTTGTGTACATAATATATGTGTGTGTACTGTGTATATTCATTTTGTATATATAAACACACACATGCATGTATATATTTAAGAAAATAAATTTAAGAAATGAATGAATTTATGAATTTAAGAAATAAGAAATATTAAGAAATATATGTTTATATATAATATAAATTATATGAATATGAATATATGCATGTAAATATTTTCAAAATATACACTGTATGTGCGTGTCTTTATATATACATAATACATATACACAGTACACACACATATATTATGTACACAAAAACTTATTTTGGATGCAATTGTCCAACACTAATAATAATAATAATAATAATAATAATAATAATAATAATAATTGGTTTTAAGGTAATTAAGACATATTTTTTTATGTAAATGTCAAATTAGCTAGGCTTAAAAACTGACAGTGCATTTAAAAATTGGAGTTAAAAGTGCATTTTTGAAATGTACAATGAAATACCGTATGATACCAGATGAACCAGACTGTATTGAAACCAGAGCTCTTCTACATAAAAGGTTGTGAATTGCCCAGTGACTAAACAGGCTGGTTCAGAAACAAAGGGTTGTTTTGCTTGTAGATGTTACTGTATCAAAAGTATTTCCATGCCTTTGTTGAACCATTTCTTTTCACAGCTCAGTCGATATGCAATAAAAAAAAACATTACGGTATAAAATCAAGGACTTTGAACCAGTAAAGATAACTTTGGCCTCTATCCATGCTGTATCCTATCATTTTAAACAATGCTTTTTAGCATGCTTTTCATCGACCAGTTCTACCAGTCCTATGCAGTGATTAGTAAAAGGTAGCGCAGGTATAATGTGCTGTGTGTACTGCATAAATGAGATTTACTTCAGAAGCAAAAGAGAATTGCTAATGCATGACTGCAGTCTGGTTTAAATCCAGAGACGGCTAACTGATGGTGCATAAAGCTTATGCCTAATCCTCCACAAGGGGAGTATCGGTTGATGTACGCAGAACATATAGCGCTCACTGTCTGTTTACGGGTCATTAGAGGGCAGTACGTGTTTCTTGATGTGAAGGATTATGCATATTAAAGATTGGTATCATGTTGTAGATGACACACATCCGTGTTTACTTCTCTCTGCAGATTTGCATATGCACAGTGTTGCTTTCAATACTAATGTTTGGGCCAGCTGGGCCAGCAGCGTCTGAAAATCAGATACGAAACGAAATGAAAGATCAAAAGATATCAAATAACAGCTCCATGCCAGGATGCCACATGTCTCGAAGCCAGCGGCCTTTTCCGTGTTATTCGTACAGTCAAAATTGAGTTCTGATATTCAGCGAAAGGATCAGTGCATGTGAAACTGAGGATGATGGTAATCACATTGCATTTTGTTGCTAGTCTCTCTCTTTTCTCGCACTTTTCTATTCGTCCGTTAAAGACTTAAGCGATCCTCGGTCCATCTGGAGGATCGCTCGATCGGCTATGGACTGAGGCGCTGTGGCGCTGGTGACGAGATTAATCTGGTAGCGGTTTGTACTGACCGGCCGGTCAGCCAACCCCGTGGATTAGCACATGCAACAATCCCAGCCTGCCCTGCCCCGCAGACAGCTGGTTTAAAGACCGCCCACTACCAAACATCAACCAGCGATCACCAGCTCAATGTCATAGCCTCGGGAATTTTGGAGATAAAAAAGCTATTAATAAAATCATCCCTGGAAACGGTTAATTTGATCCTTTTTTTAAAGAAGTTCACCTTAAAATAAACAGCGTTATGTTGAGAGTTATGTTTAAGACTTTCTTTCTTCTGTGAGACACAAAAGGATATATTTTTATGAGTTTTTAGAGGATAAAAAGTCATATGGGTTTAGAAAAACAGAAAAGTAGTTCACCTTAAAACCTTCAAACCTCCAAGACTTTCCTAATTCTGTGAAACACAAAATGGCATATTTTTATGAATTTTTAGGGGATAAAAAATCATATGTGAACCTGGACCACAAAACCAGTCTTAAGGGTCAATTTTTTGAAATTGAGATTTATACATCATCTGAAAGAATAAATATTAGGATAGGACAGTATTTGGCAACAATACAACTATTTGAATATCTGGAATCTAAAGGTGCAAATAAATCAAAATATTGAGAAAATCGCCTTTAAAGTTGTCCAAATGCAGTTCTTAGCAATGCATTTTGATATATATTATGATGAAATGTACAAAATATCTTAATGGAACATGATCTTTACTTAATTTCCTAATGATTTTTGGCATAAAAGAAAAATGTTGACCCATACAATGTATTGTGGCTATTGCTACAAATCCACCCATGCTACTTATGACTGGTTTTGTGGTCCAGGGTCACATGGGTTTGGAAAAACAGAATATTTATATATTTATTTATTGATGAACTATGCCTTTACTGGACATTTTGTTGTCATCATTATGTTGTTTTAAACCTCTGACTTTATTTCTTCTGTGGAACACAAAAGGAGATATTTTTATGAATTTTAATAGAATAAAAGGTGTGTAAATAGAAAGAAAATTCTTTTGTTTATATATTTACTTTGATGAACATTTGTTGCAGTCGTTGTCGTTCCAAACCTGTATGGCTTACTTTCTTCTGTGAAACATAAAAGGAGATATTTTTTATGAATTTTAAGAAGATAAAGGCATATGGGTGTGAAACAACATGAAAGTGTATAAATAATTATTTATTTTTCTTTCATTATTTGTTGTAGTCATTATGTTGTTCCAAACCTGTTTTATTTTTTTCTTCTCTGAATCCCAAAAAATGTTTTTGTTTTGAATTTTAAGGGAATAAAGCGTAATAGGAGTTTAAAACATCATGAGAGTGTGTAAAAAGAGATTATTTATTTATTTCTGTATTTATTTATTTACTAATTATTTTGTTACAAGCTGCTATTACTTTCTTTCTTCTGTGGAACACAAAAGTTTAAAAAATTATGAATTTTAAAGGGGTCATCGGATGCAAAACTCACTTTTACTTGTTGTTTGAGCATAAATGTGTGTTGGCAGTGAGTGAACACAGCCATCCTATAGTGATAAAAGATCACCCAGTCTTTATAAGTAATATCCTCTTTTACAAATCAAGCCATTCTCAGCATCTTATCAGTGTGACATCACGCTGACCAAGATAGTTGATTGACAAGGCTGTCTTACCTTAGACCTGCACTGAGTGAGCTGTAAACAGTCTGACCGCCATTGTTTCAGTGCCGGAGCAGGGACGTAGACAAGAATGGCTCCAAAGCGATTAAGGTGTTTTGTTGTTGGATATAATAATGATCATAGCAGTCATTATTTACTCCCGACATCTGAGCTGCTGAAGACACAGAGGATTAACATTACTTTGGTGTTTGAAGGGAATGCGCTGATCCCTGATCTAAATGTGCCTATGTTCAC
The DNA here is from genome assembly GCA_019740295.1 of Labeo calbasu. Taxonomy (NCBI): domain Eukaryota; kingdom Metazoa; phylum Chordata; class Actinopteri; order Cypriniformes; family Cyprinidae; genus Labeo; species Labeo calbasu. The sequence goes on from JAHKKF010502680.1 coordinate 18,366, forward strand.
ACAAATCATTTGTGATCCAACTTCACCGTTTTTATGAATCTTTGCAAATCGCCTTTCCTAATAATGTGCTAGTTAACAAGTTTCACGGCTAAACATGGCTAAAGTAAACAGTACAGCTCGTCACCCCACAAAAGAGAGGGGCGGGGTGAGCAGAGCTCATTAGCATTTAAAGGAACATGCAACAAAATGGGATGCTCTATGCAGAGCTGATTATGACAAGGTAAAAAGAGTGTTGTTTTTCACTACCATTGAGAAATTTTAATCAAAAGATGTTATAGACTTTTCATTAAGACCCTAAAGAATCATATAAACCTGTGGAAAATGGATATCCGATGACCCCTTTAAGAGTATAAAAATTCATATGGATTTGGAACAAAATAAATGTTTTTTTGTTTTTGTTTTTTTTGACTAGCCCTTTAACATGGAAGCCTTTTCCGCAACTGAATTTAAAAAAAGGTAATTGCAACTTTTTATCTCACAATTCTCTCACATTTTCTCAGAATTGTGAGATATAAACTGACAATCGCAAGCTATAAAGTCAGAATTGCGAGATATAAACTCGCAATTGCAAGTTACACAGCCAGAATTACAGACATAAACTT
>JAHKKF010502681.1:0-18561 GCA_019740295.1 Labeo calbasu
AAAATCCAAAGAACTTGTGGGACCTGAAGGATTTTTCTGAAGAACAGTGGGCAGTTTAACGGTTCAGGATAGGAACAACTATCTAAACAAAAAAAAAATTCACATATGTAAAGCGTATGTAAACTTTTCAACAGGGTCATTTTTATAAATTCAACTATTGTTTTCTCTTGTTGACTATATGTAAATGTCTTTTTATGTGATCTTATTAAGGTCAGTACTAAATCAAAAATAACAAGCATTTTGTATGATCCCTCTTATTTTGCTAAAATAATTAACATTTTGCAGAACATGTAAACTTTTGACTTCAACTGTATCATTTTAATTAAAAAGAGAGTAACCCAATCATTTTCTTAAAACCACTTGCACAATCTTAACTAACTAGGTCTTAAAGTTGATTTAGTTTCACATTTCAGATGAAACTCAGCGAGAGCAGATATGGCTCAAGAGATGATTTGAAGTCGAGAGGAAGTTTCAACCTCTCTTAAAAGTAATCTTTGTTGTTGCATAACTATTGGCCCTGATCAACAGCCCCAGATTCTGTGACGAGTGAGGACAGCCCAGCATCCAGCCTGCATTTCTTTGACCTCGCTATTTCCCCAACGGAATGAAAAAGTTGAAGGAAAAACAGCAGATCTGACTTGTGAATTTACCTCCCGCTGACACATGAATATGCAGCCCGAATATTATTATTAACAATTCAGAAGTGCCTCATTAAAGATAACTTATAATTTAGGCTCTCAGCATCCAGCAAATCTAAGAACCGTTTCAATTTTTCAAGAACCGAGACAAACATTCAATTTAATGTGAAATTAACAATTTAACAATTTAATCTTATTTTTTTGTGACCTATTTTCATATTTCAAATGCCGCTATTTGTCTGCAACCCCACAAAAGGGAAATCAAGGTCGGGCTACAAAAAAAAAAAACACAGTTCAATATGCTTAAATAAATGAACAAATGATTTTTAAACAAGATGAAAACATGAAAAGAATGATGCACTTTTTAAATGACATTTTTATGTTCCCTTGTATTGGCGATGGTAACAACAGGCCTCATTTTCACTTCAGATTGAATGTTTTGAGGTTAAAGGTTAGTGACAACAGATGTTTTACTTTATTCTTTTCAGTTAGGCTGCATGTCACATGTTTCTCGAGTTCAGATCAGTGGCACAAAACAACATGTATGTCACATGGGCTTTTCTTCAGTGAATCATTACAAACTGCACATCCTATCAAAGATCTGTTTGTCTATATTTAACCTTCAAAACTAAACAATGTTTTTATGTTTATCACCTTGGAAACAGATTTTTTTTTTGAAAGGCGCTGAAGATCACTTCATAAAGCTCTGTGAAACATTGCATGTTTCTCTCTTTCATTTGTTAGTTTATCGAGCGTTTCAAGAGACACTTATGTGTCACATTTTTTTAACCAAAACTATTTGTTTATCTATGGCCTCTGTGTTAAAGGCTTGCATAAAAAGTGCTCTAAAATTCAGGGTCAGCCTATAAAATGTATCCTTGGCTCTTTGAGTTGTAGCAGCGGCCTTACAAAAAAAGAGAATGCAGAGTTTTGCATTTAAAATTATTTTAGATTTTTTAATAAAACTTTCAAACTTCAAAAATCTTTGAATACACTATTCACTAAAAATATCTACATTAGCAGCAAGTCCAAGTTTGCTTATAATTAAGCTTTGCTTGCTGGTTTCATTTCACTAATGTGAATTAAATCATAATAAATATATGAAGAGTTCAGATGCAAAAGCCTCTAAATCCATCTGACGTATTTCTTTAAAATTAGCATTTCTTTCTGGCCACTTTGTATAGGTTTCTATGTAAGCACTGGTACTTCTGATTGGGCTGAGGCTGGAATTTAGCGAGTTTGAAGTAAAAGTATTTTAAGGACGTATAATATGTGTCAGGAGCGTTCACTCAATATCATTATCTCATTTTTGACCGAGATGGCTTTTAGCTGGTTTTGCATCTGAACTCTTCATATATAACCTCAACGTCTACTTTAAAACAGTCTGTTTGCTTCATTTGAGTTGGAAATGTTCATGAATGAATGATTATCCCATAGTATTCATTACCTGGTATATGTTTTGCTTTCGTTAGATGCTGAGCTTGCAGAGCTCCCACATATTTAATATCTATTATTGCTCCAGTATCTGATTTGTAATAAAACTCATCTTTGAGGCTAGGACATTTTATGTTGTGAGAATCATGACATTCACATATTTTTGTATAACTGACTTGTCCCAGTCAGCTGATTTTCTACAGAGCTAGTTTCATATCTCTCATATCTGGTCTTTTTTTCTCACATAATAAAATAATTTCAACTCAAATCAATATTTCATGCCACTCATTTATTTACTGCATTTCAAATATGAGAATTCACAGCGAAATTAATATTACAATATTTTACACGGCTCTCTAATTCTTGATTGGCTGAAGGCAATAATATTTTTACATAATTGACTGTTGACCAAGGCATTTTCTACATAGCAAATTTCATATCCCTCATCAGCTTATGGTCTTTTTTCTTACATAATAAAACTAACTCAAATCAGTATGTCATTTATTTATACCTACTATATTTATAAGTATGTGAAAATATAGCAAAATTAATATTACAATAACTTACATGGCTCTGTGGAATACATGATCAGTGTTGCCAAGTCTGTGATTTTCCCATTGAATTGGGCTACTTTGACACTGTTGCCACGGGTTGTTTTTCATGTCCGCGGGTTGAAGCAACCCATTAATATTATATTTAGCCCCTGGAATGCAAATTTTACCAGGGGAACCCAACCAAAAAACTTGTATTTTACCTCACAGTTTTTACCAGGGGACCACCCACCGAAACATGAGTTGGGCTAGTTTTGGGCTAGCTTTGAGTAGCAATTGGGTGGAATTGGGTGAAAACCTGGCGACCATATAAATGATTCTGATTATTCAGTCGTGACATTCAGAGATATATTGCATAATTGAGAGTTGTCTAAAGCAACTGATTTTTTACATATCAAATTTCATATCTCTTGTCACCTTATAGGTCTTTTTTCTGCCGCAGCTTGTTTTTCATGTCTGTAGGTTGAAGAAATCCCAATAATGTGATATTTAGCCCTTGGAATGTGAATTTTACCAGGGGAACCCAGCCAAAAAACGTGTATTCTACACTCCGGAAAGCGATTTTTACCAGGGGACCCCCCGATAAAACGTGATTGGGCTAGTTTTGAGTAGCAATTGGGTGGGTTTTGTTGTGAAAACCTGGCAACCCTGTACATGATTCTGATTGGCCAATCGTGACATTCATATATTTTTTGCATAATTGAGAGTTGTCTAAAGCGACTGATTTTCTACATAGCAAAATTAATTTCTCTTGTCACCTTATGGTCTTTTTTTCGGCCGTGGGTTATTTTTCATGTCTGCGGGTTGAAGCAACCCCGATAATGTGATATTTAGCCGTTGGAATGCAAATTTTACCAGGGGAACACAGCTAAAAAATGTGTATTTTACCTCCCAGAGCGTGATTTTTACCAGGGGAAAACTCACTTATTTCGGAGAAATTACAGAAATTATTACTTTTAATTAGCAAGGATGCTCAAATTGATCACAAATGATGATAAAAACATTTATAATGTTACAAACTATTTCTATTTAAGATAAATGCTGTTCTTCTGAACTTTCTATTCATCAAAGAAACCTGAACAAATTCTACTCAGCTGCTTTCAAAATAATAATAATAATAAATGTTTTTTGAGCAGCAAATTAGAATATTAGAATGATTTCTGAATGATCATGTGACTGGAGTAATTATGCTTTGAAATCACAGGAATAAATGACACTTTAAAACATATTCAAAAAACAGAAATGCAGGCTTGGTGAGTGGAAGAGACTTTAAAAAACATTAAAAATCCTACTGTTCAAAATTTGATTGGTAGTGTATACTTACTGTATTTCAGCTATGAGAAATCATAACAAAATTAATATTGTAATATTTTACACAGCTTTCTGAAATACTTCATGCCATTAAAAATATTTTTTGCATAATTGACTAATTCCCCAGGCAACTGATATTCTACATAGCTCTTTCATTACCATATGTTCTTTATTCACATAAAATAATTTAAACTCAAATCAATATATCATGTTCCTTTTTTAATTTATATGCTAAGTAGCCATTAAATAAATGGCATAATGCTTGGCTGTACATTATCTCCCTGTTATGATTTAAAGATTAACACTTGTAATTTCATTACTGCACATATGTTCTGTGCAATTCTTTCATCATATCTCCAGTAAAGCGTATATATCTCGTACAGTATGATACTGTTTACATGAGTCTTACAGTTCGCCAAACAATCAGTGCTGAACAAAAAACGGTGAAAAAGACATGACACGGTTGTCACTCTCTTTTCATTATCTAAATCTGTAAGAGCAATGCATGCAATATTAGTCCGCAATTTGAGGGTTCCCAGCAGTTTGAATGGCGAGAATGATTCCAGCACCCATCATCTAGGGAGGAGATGAGGAAATTTAACGCAAAAGAGCCCTACAGTGCTTTGCTGCGCACTTCAAAAGATCTCGCCTGTCTGCATGAGCGCTAACCTCCAATCAGAGTCACTCAGATTGCCAATCTTTGTCACTTGGCTGTTAGCGCAGAACCAATGTTGCAGCGCTCATTTGGACACAGTTAGGGCTGGATATCATGAGGTTGACACGGCATGTTTGGAAAGCCTCCTACATGCCATCCGTCACGTCTTTGCAAAAAAAAAGGTCCAAGGATAGCTTTGTTTATATTTCCAATTAAATTTCTCCATTTTGATTTGCAAACACTGCAACACAAAAGCCCTGGCTGTGCAGGGGACAGATTTATCCCTTTAATATGAGAGGCCTGACAAACTTTTACGTAACGGATCCTTTAGTGACACACTGGCGATGCTCCAGCTCAGTGGCAGGCATCAAGTGGATACGGAGCTGGGGCGTGGCAGCGCTGAATTGCTGTGAAATCCCAGATAAGCTGAGTTTCAGTGGCAGTAGAGCTGGGGCTGAGTGAGTGGGAGGACAAATGCATGAAAAAAAGAGCCTTACCATCTGCTGCTGTGACAGTGGCACGAAGGCAGACCTTCAGGCGAGCCCCTGGATGGAGATCACCCCCACCCCTCCCCCCCAAAAAAGCCAGAGGTTTGTGAAATCTTCATGAGATTGAAAAGATTTCACTTGCATTAGATAACAAAATAGACTTTTTCTCAGAAGGAACTTTAATTTTATACGCCATCTTTGCAAGGACTTTTAAGCAACTGGTGTCAGAGTCATTTTTAAGGAAACATATGATGTCAGTTTCCCTCACAAGAAATAGTTCACCTCAAAAATGTACTCATCCAAGCCATCCAAAATGTAGATGAGTTTTTTCATCAGAACAGATTTGGAGAAATTTAGCATTACATCATTTGCTCACCAACTGATCCTCTGTAGTGAATGGGTGCCGTCACAATGAGAGTCTAAACAGCTGATAAAACATCACAATAATCCACAAGCAATCCACATGACTCCAGTCTATCAATTAATGTCCTGTATCTTTGTAATAAAAAAACTCACGACTTAATACAACATAATTTTTGGCCAAAATAATTCATGATAATGCTTCCTGCAGTGAAAAAGTCCATCCTTTGTTGTCCTCTCATATCAAAATCCACCAACATATTTGTTTAGAACTGTTTTTGCTTGTAAACAGTGCTTGATCTATGCATATTTCTTTCCGGATTCAAACGAGACAAGGTTTTTCACTGGAGAAAGCAATATTAAGGATAGAGGAACCAGAAGAAATGGTTTAAGTGTTTATTATAAGCACCCAGCTTTTCACTTCTCGAGACATTAACTGATGGACTGGAGTTGTTTGGATTACTTGTGGATTATTGCGATGTTTTTATTCATTCTGACAGCACCCATTCACTGCAGAGGATTCGTTGGTGAGTTAGTGATTTCTCCAAAATATTTTCCGATGAAGAAACAAATTCATCTTGTGTCTTGTATAGCAAATGCCTTATTGTAGTGTTACTTATGTAACTGTACCAAATTCTTATTGGTGTATTGACAGTATGCATGTTTCCCAACATTATTCACACGTAGTGAATCAAATTTGTTATTCCTAATCTGCATCATTACCATTCAAAGAGCAAAATTTGGAATTGCGGCCATTACTCAGAGGATGTAGTTTGTCTTGTTGCGGATGCAAAAAGCATGCAAATTAATGAAAGAAAATCCAGCAGTATTACTGTAGGGTGCCAGTCATGGCAAACTGCCTTCTGTCTGATGTTTTCTCAACAGGAAATAAATTACAAATGGAAAGAAACAGTGGGGGATGACGCTGACTACCATTCTTTGATTCTTTTTCAATCTCTGGGTTGTTCCTGTCAGTTTATTATGAGTTTATTATATCATTAAATAAATTGTTCATTATAAGCCTTGTCGGACTGGAAGAGGCACAGTTCATAGAATGGTTTATATAATTTTTATGATATTCAAAAATATTTTTAAGCTATTGAAACTGGAACTGCATATCATGTTAGTAGATTTTATAGCAATAAAAATCGCTATTAAGATTCCATTTAACTTGCCACAGTGATTTCTACCCAATAGAGCTGTTATGTTGTAGTCCTAAAATCCAGAACAGACCAAGCATGGGTTCCCCTGGGATTGTCTCGGGTATTTTTAGAATGGTGGTTTTGGATTTGTAAGTAAAAAAGGTCTGTGGTTAAAATTATTTGATAAAACTCTACTTGATAACAAGTTGTTAAATAAGGATTACAAGTACCGAAGGGAATTGTAAATCCTTATCCACCTTATTTGTCAATGCGGAAGTGAGCTATTTCAGACTTCCGACTCATTAGCAGCTACAAGTACATAACTAGAAGAATAACAGAGTGCAGTTAACCATAAAAACTATTTGTGCTATACAAACCAGTGTTTAGAATTATGAAAATAAATGTAAATAATATGAAAAGAAATATCAAGCTGTTTAGGCCTACAATTAGGCCTATGATTTTAAACAAACAGTAGCTTCATAATTCAAATTTGAGGTAAAATCCACAAATTTGTGTGTTACCACAAATTTTACTTTAATCATACATGAAAAACTGCTATTCACCTTATTCTTTAACACAGAAGTAGGCCTGTGGGTGAGACTTCTGGTTAATTTGCCACTATAGGGGGTCTGCACTTACATCACGGTTTGGTTAGTTACCCAGATGCAGAAACGGCCATATTGGAGACAGCACTGATTGCACAGTTAATGTACTACTGAATACATTGTTCTGCTAATTTATCCTGTCTAAGCCAAGGAAAAAATGTTTGGAAGCTGCTAAATCATATAAAGAAGGACCTAATTTAAGTTAATAAGTGGTAAAGATACATACAAGCAGTATTTTATAAGGTATTAGGCTAATATTTCACCTACCTGACTGGAAATAAGAACAAACACGAATGTGGTCAAGATTCTGGAAATCCTGGTTCAGTTTTGGCCAACCTCAAACGCCTTTTGTTCCTCAGACAGTTTTTTACACTCTTCTCCTTGATTTGTTATAACTTTTGGCAATCTATAGTAGTCCAAATGTTTCTCCCGCTCCGACTGATTAGTACAGCCCAAAACATGACATAATATTAACCATTTTCAGCGGCAATAATCAGGAAAATTTACACGTTCCATTCGGTTCAGTGGCACTGTTTACGTTCAATTCCATCAATATGTCCGACTGATGACCAGAATAATAACAACATGTAGTAAACGGTAAAACTGTTTGCACTACAAACAGTGTTCTCATAATTAAGATAATACATTAAAATAATATGGTGCGACACACCAATTTGCAATATCAAGCAGCAAAACGACCTGTTTGTACAGCTAAAATAGCTGGATGCAGAGACCGGAAGCCAGAATCATAAAATTTACAAATGGCCGCGCCCGTTCTTAAGTAAAGAAAAAGTTGATATTAAGAAAGTGTTGGCTCTACAAATGAACTTATGACTCGGCTTTGAGTTGCAACTCGCTTTTCTGCATCAGTGGCAAAAAGTTGCGTTGCAGTACTGCTGCAACTACTTGGTTTCCAGTTCAGTTGATTGTTTTACAGTGTAGTATAAATAGACCAGCAAATGCCACGATTATGTAATGCACAGTATTGTAAACAAAACTAATCGCTGTAAAATCGATGGTGAATTAAACTTGTCATTTCAGAACTGCGTCGCATTGATCCCAGGAGAATTATGTGGAATTGCGTCCATCACTTTAGAGGATGTTTTGGCATTTAGCGGATGCATTTCACTCGTGCATTAGATTTGAAAGCATGCATGGTTTCCGATGCAAAGCTTTTTCAGGTCATATGTGTCTTTCTAATCCGTCTTTTCCTCCAACAGTACAGACAGCTGTGGGAAACGCGCGTATGCCCACCGATGATGCCATGTGGTCAAAGCAGCTGTGCAGCTGATAACCAATGACAGGCAGAAGACGCCGCGCGGAGCTGCAGCATGCGTCGCGTCGCGCCGCGCTGATATTTAAACCATCCACACATCGCGCATGCCAGAGATTCGAGCTGCAGCGATTTCTGCGCTGAGAACGGAAAGATGCTGCCCTTCCCGAGCCGCCGCGTTCATGGATTAAGCTGGATTTCAGGACACACCTGTAGATTTTTCACCTGCTCTGCATAATGCCTTATCTCAGACAGTTTCTGATTTTAGTGCTCTTCCTGGGCTCGTTTGGGGAATGCCGGAATAAACACACCACGAGAGAGAGGAGGTGGACAGGAGCGGTAGAAACTCAGAAGCATGGGACGTAAGTGGCATTTTAGTGTTTGACAACTGAACTTGGATTGACAATCTCATGCGGCTGATGATGTGGATTTCACTTGCACATTGCAGGGCTCACAACTGATGATGAAAAAGATGCTGATGTTGATGACTAGTATGATGATGATGACGATGAATATAGCAAAAATCACTGAAGATGTCTGTCAACAAGTAGCATAGACACAACGTCTTTGTTTCCATCTATTTGACTAGTCACACTGAGTTTTCGGAATTTTCTTCAATGAACTCATTACTGCATATTAAGACTTTGATTTTTACTTTTTTAAGGCAGCAATTCAACTTCAGGTTTAGTGGGTTTTGCAGTCTGCTAATACTGATATTTACAGAGCAGAGTGGCAGATATTTTACAGTTTAAATATTGCAGCTGAGTACAAAATGATAGAAATTAACCCTAAGGTGCATGTCTGGTTGACGGTTTTGCTTTATTTGAGACCCTGGACCACAAAACCAGTCCATTTTTTTGAAACTGAGACATGTACATCATCTGAAAACTGAATAAATAAGATTTGTATCTGATGTATGTTTGTTCAGACAGGACAATATTTGGCGACATACAACTATCTGAAAATCTGTAATCTGAGGGTGAAAAAAATAAACAAAAATGAGAAAATCGCCATTAAAGTTGTCCAAATGAAATTCTGAGCAATGCATATTTCTAATCAAAAATTAAGTTTTGATATATTTAGGGCAGGAAATTTACAAAATATCTTAATGGAACTTGATCTTTATTTAATATCCTAATGATTTTTGGCATAAAAGAAAAATTGATCATTTTGACCCATACAATGTATTTTTTGGATACTGCTACAAATATACCCATGCTACTTAAGACGTTTTGTGGTCCAGGGTCACATTTGTGGTCTTTTCATCTGAAAATCTAAAAGAAGCCGCTGAATTAAGTTTAAATTTAAATAAACTCATTTTTTATAAACAAAACAATTGGGGTTATACAGTCTATGCATCTAAATCAATGCATTTCGACGCAAATATTATATGAAATTTATGGAGGAAACTTAGTTTTGCATTTTAGGGTTAAACGAAAAATTTATCAAAAAAACAAAAATGTATGACACTTCTGTTAATCGATCAAGTGGCCAGTTATCGTCCGATTCATATAGTTAAATATATGTAAAAATAGTTTTTTGAAGTTGTAAATAAACCAAAGATTATTATAGTATAAGACAATACTATTTAATTCTTTTTACTTCAAAATGTCGCATTTCTTAGTACTTTTTTTGTAAATTTTTCTAGCAATTTCTGAGTGAAAATCATTTCAAACTTTTTCAGTGTATCATATCTATATTGACCTATTAATAAGCATTTGATAATAATGTGTCTGATTTTCATGTTCAGACATGACAAAACTTAGGTTGTGAACTCATTCATTGATGTCTTTCGCAGACTCATTTTTTGACGACCTTTATTAGCCTGATTTCTCTATATGACATCAGAGTGCCATAAATGAGGCCAGGGGCCGGGGCACAATTAACGTGACCCAGACAGCTGATACCGCCACTGAACTGAACATGTATCACTAGCGTGCTCGAACTGGTGCTTCTTACTCAGACAAACAGCCACGTGTCACAGGCACGTTTCGCCCATCTGCCAAGGACAGTACGTTGGCACAAAGCTGTCCTGACAAACAGCTGACAAGGGTACAGCTTCATGGGTCTATAAAATTAAAACAAACAAACAATCTGCAGAATTAACATGTTGTTCAAGTACAAATTTGCATGAGAAAATCCAGCAGTATTGCTGCAGATGGGGTGCCAGTCATGGCAAGCTGCCTTCTGTCTCATATTCGCAACAGGAAATAAATTACAAATGGCAAGAAGCTGAGAGGAACAAGGCAGTCGACTTCTCACTGGATTTTTTTTAAATCACTGATAGTGATTATTATATCACCGCATAAAGAGTTAATCATGTGCATTGTTTGACTGGAACAATCACAGTTTGTGAATCCAGTGTTCGGGGCTCATCTGAGCATCTGTCGATAAGATCTCCTGTAATTTGAAACAGATCCGGCTGCTGCAGCTAGTTCACCACTGCCTTAACAATTTGTTGATACAAGCGCCGTGCATGATCTTAATCCGTCATTACACTTTTGTGGCTGCATTTTCACAGAAATTATATAAACGTCATTGACTTTGAGGGTTCAGGCTGAATTTTTCATGTAACCACTGGTAGATTCCACATTGCCTGAATTCATGATATAAGAGGCTGATCTGAGTTTTTTGTGATTTTTGAAACCCACAGCTCCCTGGCAAAGAAGCCACCGGATGTGACAAAGTCACGGCGGCTGAAGACAGAGCAGTTGTTGAAAGTGGACGACCATGACTTTACCATGAGGCCCGCATTTGGAGGTTAGTTCATCAGTCTGCAAATGTAAATTGCATTTCTTTGCTTTATTTTATAAGCCACAACCTCACTCGGGTGCCTATTTTTAAAAAAAATCTTCAAAGACTTGTATAATTATGTGTAATGCAAAAGGTTTAAAGTCAAAATCCTCTGAAGATTAGTCAAAAACAAGACACATGTGCTTCAACCATGAGTCTAAAAAAAGACACAAGTCCTTTTGACAAAGCATAAAAAGTACTATATGATGTCTCCACTCCATTAACTACCTAAAAGCCACCTACATTTTTTTTTAGGTTGCACTGTTTTGATCTTATGTACAGGTTGCCTGTTTAGTATGCACAGTTTGAGAACATTCAGGTCAGTTATTTGACCAGCAGGCATTAAATCTACATTGGCTCCCTCTAGAGGGGTAAACAGCCTCACTATTAAACACTGCTGTGGCCTGTAATTAAGACTGGGAGTTCAGTTTTATTGGAGTGCGTGTGGTTTTGAGAATTGGAGTTTGTAATATGCATTAATAGGCAGGTGAATATAGCCCATTATTATTTGATATTAAATCATAGAGTTGCCTGTATTGTGTATTATATACCCAAAACAATTATTTTACATAGAATTTTTAATTCATCAAATGTGACCCTGGACCATAAAACCAGTCCTAAGTTGCACGGGTATATTGGTAGCAATAGCCAACAATAAACTGTATGGGTCAAAATTATATTTTTCTTTTATGCCAAATATCATTAGGATATTAGGTAAAGATCATGCTCCATGAAGATATTTTGTACGTTTTCTAACTTAAATATATCAAAGCTTAAGTTTTGATTAGTAATATGCATTGCTAAGAACTTCATTTGGACAACTTTGGTGATTTTCTCAATATTTTTTTTTTTTTTGCAGCCTCAGATTCCAGATTTTTAAATAGTTGTATCTCAGCCAAATATTGTCCTATCATAACAAGCTTCAATTACAAATAAAACATTTGTGTCATTTGACTGTCTGTACAGATAGTCATATGTTTTTGCTTCCATTGAAGCACAAGAATCACAAGATCATACTGGAGAACATAATCATTATGTTTTTCACAAACTTTTGGAGTTTGCTGTCATTGAAGCAAAGGGCAGAAACCAATTACTTTCTCAAATTCATGCTTATTTTCCATGTAAATATTCCACTTGAATTGCTACGGTGATAATATAATTGGTCTGTTATTTCATGTTAAGAATAATAATGGAAGTTTTTTTCTGGAAATAAGTCAGCGTGCTTTGATTTAATTTATGCATGGACATGGATTTTCTCTGACCTTGATTTCACATATTTCCTTTACAAAGCAATACCTTATTAAACTCCCTCAGATCAATTGCAGTTAGACATTTTTTAAGCTTTTAGCTTGGCAGATGGTGCCTTTTACACTTTACTGAAGTTTTTTCCACAAGTTTTAATGAGATTGTCATTCTTAGGAAAGTTAACAATCAATAAGCTCACATACAAACATGTGTGTGCAGATTGATCTTCTGGGAAGATGAGATTATAAAATGTGACCCTGGACCAGAAAACCAGTCATACATTTATAAATTTATACATCATCTGAAAGCTGAATTAATAGGCTTTCCATTGTTAGGATGATATTTGGCTGAGATAAAGCTATTTAAAAAACTGGAATCTGGGGGTGCAAAAAAAATGGAGAAAATCGCCTTTAAAGTTGTCCAAATGAAGTTCTTAGCAATGTATATTACCAATCAAAAATTAAGCTTTGATATATTTACGGTAGGAAACTTACAAAATATTTTGACCCATACAGTGTATTTCTGGATATTGCTACAAATATACCCATGCTACTTAAGACTTGTTTTGTGGTCCAGGGTCACAAATAGGAATAATTTAACCCAAAATGCAAATTGACATTGTTTATTTGCTCTCAGTTGGTGTATATTTTCAGCTGATTTTCAGTGTGTAGAAACATAACCTGCCATTTTTGATATGCAAGAATGTACGATTATTAGGGAGTAATGACTTGTAGTGACGTGGCTTCTTATGCTTTTTATTTTTAGTGGGTTTATTTGCTTTATTTGTGTTTTAGTTGACAGTCATGGTCACTATGCACTGTCAATGCAAATGTGTAAAGCTTTAAAAACGCTTTCTTTTGTCATTCATTGACAAAAATAACAGCATAACTGTTTGGAATGACAGGAAGTTGAGTAAATCAAGTCAGAATTTTCATTTTTGTATCATCTATTCCTTTAATGCAGAGACGTCTCTACCAGGCTAGAATGGTATTAAAGGATGATATGGGAAAGCTCAAGGCTTCTCTTTAAGTGCACGACACTTAAAAGTTTGCGTGGTAAAGGCTAAGAACTAACGAAAGTTCTTCTGCCAGTCCATACAGTCCCCCTTTTCTTTTTTTAATGATGTGTTCCTATATAGGGCAAAGAAAAAGAAACACTCCCCCGTTTGATGCCGTTCCTCCTATGAATAGAGTATCTAAAAAGTCACTCATTTGGATGCTCTGACTCGGCGTACGTTTGGGAATTGCTCTTTGTTCAGCAGGGGGTCACAGCAAAGGGAATGAAAATAGCCCAAACATATTCACCCCCTCAGACGCATACACAGATCTGTCAGCTCTGCCAGTGATGCATTGTTGCATCTGCTTGACGGTGAAAACCTCACTGCTAGTTCAAAACGTGATGTAATGAGTTCACAACTGTCATCCAATGTCATTGATTCATAGTATTATGGATTTTAACCAGGTTAAAGGCCATTTTCATTTGCTTTTCTTCCAAAACACTAGATAGATAGATGGATAGATAGATTCTTTAAATGTAGTTTTCATTATATATATAAATGTTGAATTATATATAAGATTTTTTTTTACAGTAAATGCCAAATAAGTGAAAGGATGTTGTTGGGTGTAAAAAAGCAAAAAAGCCATTAAAGGGCATTAAACGTTGTTTTCCATAACTGGAAGGAATAGATTTGTTATGAAGGATGTGCTAATATATGGCTACACCTTTAGTACAGACTGTACTAAAACCAAAATTATAGAGAAACTCTTCTTAAAATACTGATAAGGTTATGAAATATCAGTGATTAAATAATCAGGTTGGTCCAGAACAAGGAGTTATTTCGCATAGACATTTCTCAAAAATATCTTCATGTATCACAAATATTTCTATGATCTTGTTGAACGATTTCTTTTCGGAGAAATTGTTGATACGTCAATATTTGGTTTTTAACTTTTTAATTATTTTAAAATGTAGAATTATGCAACAAGCTATTATAAAATGTACTTTATAATAATAATAATAAAAATGAGTGCTGGGCAACAATTAATTGCGATTAATCGCATCCAAGTTTTTGTGTACATAATATATGTGTGTGTACTGTGTATATTCATTTTGTATATATAAACACACACATGCATGTATATATTTAAGAAAATAAATTTAAGAAATGAATGAATTTATGAATTTAAGAAATAAGAAATATTAAGAAATATATGTTTATATATAATATAAATTATATGAATATGAATATATGCATGTAAATATTTTCAAAATATACACTGTATGTGCGTGTCTTTATATATACATAATACATATACACAGTACACACACATATATTATGTACACAAAAACTTATTTTGGATGCAATTGTCCAACACTAATAATAATAATAATAATAATAATAATAATAATAATAATAATTGGTTTTAAGGTAATTAAGACATATTTTTTTATGTAAATGTCAAATTAGCTAGGCTTAAAAACTGACAGTGCATTTAAAAATTGGAGTTAAAAGTGCATTTTTGAAATGTACAATGAAATACCGTATGATACCAGATGAACCAGACTGTATTGAAACCAGAGCTCTTCTACATAAAAGGTTGTGAATTGCCCAGTGACTAAACAGGCTGGTTCAGAAACAAAGGGTTGTTTTGCTTGTAGATGTTACTGTATCAAAAGTATTTCCATGCCTTTGTTGAACCATTTCTTTTCACAGCTCAGTCGATATGCAATAAAAAAAAACATTACGGTATAAAATCAAGGACTTTGAACCAGTAAAGATAACTTTGGCCTCTATCCATGCTGTATCCTATCATTTTAAACAATGCTTTTTAGCATGCTTTTCATCGACCAGTTCTACCAGTCCTATGCAGTGATTAGTAAAAGGTAGCGCAGGTATAATGTGCTGTGTGTACTGCATAAATGAGATTTACTTCAGAAGCAAAAGAGAATTGCTAATGCATGACTGCAGTCTGGTTTAAATCCAGAGACGGCTAACTGATGGTGCATAAAGCTTATGCCTAATCCTCCACAAGGGGAGTATCGGTTGATGTACGCAGAACATATAGCGCTCACTGTCTGTTTACGGGTCATTAGAGGGCAGTACGTGTTTCTTGATGTGAAGGATTATGCATATTAAAGATTGGTATCATGTTGTAGATGACACACATCCGTGTTTACTTCTCTCTGCAGATTTGCATATGCACAGTGTTGCTTTCAATACTAATGTTTGGGCCAGCTGGGCCAGCAGCGTCTGAAAATCAGATACGAAACGAAATGAAAGATCAAAAGATATCAAATAACAGCTCCATGCCAGGATGCCACATGTCTCGAAGCCAGCGGCCTTTTCCGTGTTATTCGTACAGTCAAAATTGAGTTCTGATATTCAGCGAAAGGATCAGTGCATGTGAAACTGAGGATGATGGTAATCACATTGCATTTTGTTGCTAGTCTCTCTCTTTTCTCGCACTTTTCTATTCGTCCGTTAAAGACTTAAGCGATCCTCGGTCCATCTGGAGGATCGCTCGATCGGCTATGGACTGAGGCGCTGTGGCGCTGGTGACGAGATTAATCTGGTAGCGGTTTGTACTGACCGGCCGGTCAGCCAACCCCGTGGATTAGCACATGCAACAATCCCAGCCTGCCCTGCCCCGCAGACAGCTGGTTTAAAGACCGCCCACTACCAAACATCAACCAGCGATCACCAGCTCAATGTCATAGCCTCGGGAATTTTGGAGATAAAAAAGCTATTAATAAAATCATCCCTGGAAACGGTTAATTTGATCCTTTTTTTAAAGAAGTTCACCTTAAAATAAACAGCGTTATGTTGAGAGTTATGTTTAAGACTTTCTTTCTTCTGTGAGACACAAAAGGATATATTTTTATGAGTTTTTAGAGGATAAAAAGTCATATGGGTTTAGAAAAACAGAAAAGTAGTTCACCTTAAAACCTTCAAACCTCCAAGACTTTCCTAATTCTGTGAAACACAAAATGGCATATTTTTATGAATTTTTAGGGGATAAAAAATCATATGTGAACCTGGACCACAAAACCAGTCTTAAGGGTCAATTTTTTGAAATTGAGATTTATACATCATCTGAAAGAATAAATATTAGGATAGGACAGTATTTGGCAACAATACAACTATTTGAATATCTGGAATCTAAAGGTGCAAATAAATCAAAATATTGAGAAAATCGCCTTTAAAGTTGTCCAAATGCAGTTCTTAGCAATGCATTTTGATATATATTATGATGAAATGTACAAAATATCTTAATGGAACATGATCTTTACTTAATTTCCTAATGATTTTTGGCATAAAAGAAAAATGTTGACCCATACAATGTATTGTGGCTATTGCTACAAATCCACCCATGCTACTTATGACTGGTTTTGTGGTCCAGGGTCACATGGGTTTGGAAAAACAGAATATTTATATATTTATTTATTGATGAACTATGCCTTTACTGGACATTTTGTTGTCATCATTATGTTGTTTTAAACCTCTGACTTTATTTCTTCTGTGGAACACAAAAGGAGATATTTTTATGAATTTTAATAGAATAAAAGGTGTGTAAATAGAAAGAAAATTCTTTTGTTTATATATTTACTTTGATGAACATTTGTTGCAGTCGTTGTCGTTCCAAACCTGTATGGCTTACTTTCTTCTGTGAAACATAAAAGGAGATATTTTTTATGAATTTTAAGAAGATAAAGGCATATGGGTGTGAAACAACATGAAAGTGTATAAATAATTATTTATTTTTCTTTCATTATTTGTTGTAGTCATTATGTTGTTCCAAACCTGTTTTATTTTTTTCTTCTCTGAATCCCAAAAAATGTTTTTGTTTTGAATTTTAAGGGAATAAAGCGTAATAGGAGTTTAAAACATCATGAGAGTGTGTAAAAAGAGATTATTTATTTATTTCTGTATTTATTTATTTACTAATTATTTTGTTACAAGCTGCTATTACTTTCTTTCTTCTGTGGAACACAAAAGTTTAAAAAATTATGAATTTTAAAGGGGTCATCGGATGCAAAACTCACTTTTACTTGTTGTTTGAGCATAAATGTGTGTTGGCAGTGAGTGAACACAGCCATCCTATAGTGATAAAAGATCACCCAGTCTTTATAAGTAATATCCTCTTTTACAAATCAAGCCATTCTCAGCATCTTATCAGTGTGACATCACGCTGACCAAGATAGTTGATTGACAAGGCTGTCTTACCTTAGACCTGCACTGAGTGAGCTGTAAACAGTCTGACCGCCATTGTTTCAGTGCCGGAGCAGGGACGTAGACAAGAATGGCTCCAAAGCGATTAAGGTGTTTTGTTGTTGGATATAATAATGATCATAGCAGTCATTATTTACTCCCGACATCTGAGCTGCTGAAGACACAGAGGATTAACATTACTTTGGTGTTTGAAGGGAATGCGCTGATCCCTGATCTAAATGTGCCTATGTTCACACAAATCATTTGTGATCCAACTTCACCGTTTTTATGAATCTTTGCAAATCGCCTTTCCTAATAATGTGCTAGTTAACAAGTTTCACGGCTAAACATGGCTAAAGTAAACAGTACAGCTCGTCACCCCACAAAAGAGAGGGGCGGGGTGAGCAGAGCTCATTAGCATTTAAAGGAACATGCAACAAAATGGGATGCTCTATGCAGAGCTGATTATGACAAGGTAAAAAGAGTGTTGTTTTTCACTACCATTGAGAAATTTTAATCAAAAGATGTTATAGACTTTTCATTAAGACCCTAAAGAATCATATAAACCTGTGGAAAATGGATATCCGATGACCCCTTTAAGAGTATAAAAATTCATATGGATTTGGAACAAAATAAATGTTTTTTTGTTTTTGTTTTTTTTGACTAGCCCTTTAACATGGAAGCCTTTTCCGCAACTGAATTTAAAAAAAGGTAATTGCAACTTTTTATCTCACAATTCTCTCACATTTTCTCAGAATTGTGAGATATAAACTGACAATCGCAAGCTATAAAGTCAGAATTGCGAGATATAAACTCGCAATTGCAAGTTACACAGCCAGAATTACAGACATAAACTT